>VXBR01000356.1:50548-75310 GCA_013400215.1 Cisticola juncidis | reverse complement strand
TGTGCCCGGCGCTGTGCCCCGCGCTGTGCCCGGGCTCTGCCCCGCGCTGTGACCGGGCTGTGCCCCGCGCTGTGACCGGGCTGTGCCACGCGCTGTGCCCGGCGCTGTGCCCGGGCTGTGCCCGGTCCTGCCCCCGGTCCTGCCCCGCTCCCGGGGAAGGGCAGCGCTGCCCGAGGCTCCCGCTATGCCCGCATTCTCCCCGCGGCCGTGGGACGGTATTTATGACTCCCGCTCCGCCGCGCTCCAGCAGAGCCCTCGGCTGCCTCTGCTTCCCCTCCCCTCGGCAGTGCGGGAGCTCGGCGGAGCCGTTTTGTTTTATTTGGAGATAAGAGCAGCTCCACGCCGGCTTAGCTGAAAAACACAGCCTTGTGGGAAAGGAAGGTGGGCACGGGAGAGCAGATTACACTCAAGAATTCATTTATGGAGTGGCTTAATGGATGGAGTTAATATTAGCTGCTTATTAAATGTTAGACGTGGTGCTAAAGTTTGTGGGGGCTCGCTGTTAGGATCAATCTTATCGACACAAAATGGTTAACGTTTGCATTAAATGATGATTAATCTCTTGTGAAATTCTGAATTCCTTTTCGAATAATGTTGCAGACTATGCCATTTTTAAGGCAAAGACTGGTTGGAACTGAAATAAAACCTGAAAATCTTGCACAAGAGATGGCAGCAATTAGCCCATCGGTGGAGAAGGAAAAAAAGTTTCAGATACACATTAAAACCTGATCCCTTTCACTACACAAAAGCATTGCTTATGCCCTACCAAATATGATGCTATTTCAAAGCACATCTATTTATACAACTGAATTTACAATCTGTAAACAACCACTTGTACTCTATTGAGAAATTCTCAAGATGCTGCTCAGAGGGACTTTTCTAATTCTGCAAAATGAATTTCCTACCACAAATTCACTATTTCTCAAAAAAACCCAAAAGCTTATTAAAACATCTTTCAATATTATTATTCTACAATCAAAATTGAGAACAATCTGATCTTTTGGAAAACAACTTACATCAATCATTTCCTTTTTGTAAATACAAGTCAAAGAATTTGCACCCCTTTTTGGCAGAATAGGAGAGACAAGGTTTAATTATGTTTTATAAAAGCTTAAAATATAGAAAATAATATTAAATTCAGGCTGTAATTCCATAGCATTTTCCTTGTTTGAAAGTTTTTATTGTAGCCATGCTCACCTTATTACCGAAAGAGAAAAGAAAACTTTCTAGGTAGACTATGGGACCACTAAGGCATCTTAATCATAAAGTGTATAATTTAAAAGACAATGTTGCAAGGGTTGGCCTGACCACTGGGCTTAATAGCTAGAACATCTCGGAGCTCACACTGCCTCATTGTGTGGCCTGGACCATATTATTCACCACTTCGGTTTTTTAACTGGTAAAATTAGAATAATACGACTTTCTGTGTCTCCCATCTCTGACTTCTCAGGAGGGCTCGAAGGATTAATGACCCTACAATGCTCTGAGAATGAATAAACACTAACTGCTAAGGCAGAGCTAATATGTTTCAGAGCATTAAAGCACTGAAATGTTAGAAATTCCAATTAAATCACCGTGTGTCTAAACACAGGTGAAGTTAACACAGGGATTACTAAAATACCATCTTCTACCACTTACAATCAACCAAATACGATGGGTTGGCTTATTAGTTCTGTTATTTAAATCTGATTTTTACCACATATTCCTAGAGTTAAGCTCAGTTCCACTAAAAATGCCACCAGCAGCAATTAGCACTGCTAATTTACAGCACCAGGCTGGCCAGGGCAGGGCCACTGGAGTCAAAGCAGTCAGAAAACATCTCCATTACCCCTGGCCTGTTATTCTGAGCCTTTGCAGTGCATATGGGCCTTCAATCAGAGGCCCTGCAATTCTGGGACATGCTACATGTGGTCCTCAGTGCTGTCCTTCACATATCCCCATGCTTTATTCAAGTAATAAAAAAGAGTTTGAACCAACTAATTGTGTCATTAGCAAAAAACAAAGGGGGCCAGGGGGAAGCACTGGCAAAGCACAGACTGCTGAAGAAAGAGCTGCATCACTCACAGCGTCGTGGCAACGATCAAAATTAAAATAATGGTCTGAGTTCCTATGTCCAACTTGAAAAAGATCATTGTAAATTTATGTTTCAGCCTACTGGAATAGTAACCTCCAATAAAATTCCGTGCACATTACACATTCCTTTTCACACTCCCTCTCAGAGGTGGGTGAGCGTGGTTCCTCCAGCTCTCAGTAGAACCAGAGGTGAAATGTCTGCAATCCCTCACAGCCCAAGGATGCCAGGGCTGGTCCTTGAGTCAGAGCAGAGGGGTTGGCAGAAGCTCAGCTGGGATGTCCCTTTTTGCCAGCAGGGATACTCACTCCAGCAGGGATACTCCAGGGATACTCCAGGGATACTCCAGGGATACTCACTGTGAGTGAACCAGACCCACCGCAGCCACCCCCAGGGGCAGAGGGATGAGCAAAAGCCAGAGTGGGACTCACAGCAGGGCAAGGTTCAGCTGCTGCACATCCTCACTGTGACCTCACACATCTCCTGCCATGGCCAGGGACCTCCTGGACCTTTGTCCTTCCCATTACACTTGCAGGGACAAACATTAAATAACTGAAATATTACTGTGATGGCAGCGGCTGTGGAGGTTTTAGTAATTCCAGATTTTTTTCTTTTCTACTATTCAAATGTTAAAATAAATATTTTCAGTGTACTTACTGAATAGTACAGGTGAGTACCATCACATTATGTCTCACAGCACAGCAAAAGTTCTAAATTAGTTTAGCTGTTTGTCATTCTCACATCTTTATCTCCTTAAAAAAAGGAGTGTTTTTCTTCTGAATTGTCCAATTGACAAAGAAAACCACAGATGCAGACCAAAGCACCCAAATGTAAAATATTCACTTTTAGTGAATAATGCAGCTGGAGTTTTTTTTTTTAACTGATGCAAAGGTGCTTGTGTCATCCTAGAAAGCTTCCAGCTCAAAGTCTACAGTGGGTAACTGATTTAGCTGTAATTTCCTGAACTAAGTTTCTGTGCTGTGTTAAAAACCTGTTAAAAACCAACATAACCACGGAAGGAAAGTGAATCTGGCAAAATTCACAAGCAGAGGTTATTCTGCAGCTGTCCAGTTTGAGAAGTGCTTTTACTCCAGTTAAACAGGGCAGTGCAATGTGGTTTAATCTTTAATGCACGTCCGTGTCCAACACACGGGGGCTCTCCATGCCTGATGGATTCCTGCTGGATGGTTTCTTCCTACGAGCCATCTAATGAGCAGCACCACACCAGGGAAGCCTAATGAAGCATTTTCAGATGGAAAACTATCCTGTGATTTATCACAAACATGCTGCAGTTTTAGTTCAAAGGGGTTTGTGGTTTCCATGTGCAAGTTTGAGCCAGATAAACAACGTGTTTAAAAAAATCCAGCATCCATCAGATGCCACAAACCCAGGAGAGCAGTTGGAGCTCCAGGAAATCAGCATCTGAGAATACATGGTGTTAACTGATGCTAAATAGTGTCTTTTGGAGATAATCTAAATGATAAAGATTTTAAACCTGAGCTAACCAAAGAAATACAATCAGAAAACAAAAGTTTTTACTCTACCAAGCAGAACTTTAAAATGGTCTCTAGGGGTTGGATCCTGCAAGCATTCACAACGTTGCTAAGAGCACAGTGAAACTAATTACAAAAGTACACAAAAATAATTGGGTTCAACACTGGACATATGTAAGAGATGTTTCAAAAAAACAGTGACACAAAACACCAGGTGTTTTAGAAATCATTTTTTTGTATATTTGAAATGTCAGTACTTTTCACTAGCCAATTGCTCACAAGTAGCCTCCCTAAAGAATTAGTAAATGTGATTATACCGATCTAATTTCTTCATTTTGCATCAGGAGTTGCCTTTTCCCAAGGTGTATTTGCTGCTGATGTCACCAATCTCCCCTGAAGGTTCTAGTTCTGTTTCTGCCATTCATACAATTAGTGTAGTTCACAAATGAAGTGGATTACACATTTTAAGAATCCCAAGGTACTTTCACACTCTTACTGCAATGCTAAATGCCAAAAATTGCAGCATATTAAATGAAAATTTTATTTTCCTACATTTTGTCAAAAAAAGTCATGCCTAATTTCATTCATAAACAGGAAATCAAACACCACCAATAAAATAGTAGAGGGACATAATTTTGATGAAACTAAACTAGTGGTGCGCTGATAAATGTTACTTCAAACATTGCCACAAAAAAAATTCCTGCATGAATGCTATGAAAACTGCTATAAAAATAACCACTCATGCCTGTACTCACCCCCCTGTAAAGAGCAGAAATGCATATTCCACGGGATAGGGATTTTTTGCACAGCCACTGCTGCTTAGAAAGTCAAGTTCAAAGAAGAATTACTTATCCAAAGCCCTAAAATAAAGCAAAGTTTCTGAAAAAGCATCAAATCAAGGAGAAAAATCTGTGTCTCAAGTGTAAGGAAAGCACCAGACACCATTTACCAGCAGCATTCACTTTCAAGGCTGCTGACACTTTCTTTGAGTTTGTTGCAAAGTTTAATGTGAAACATAAGGTAACAACACATCTACCAACATGAAGAAAAAGCAGGTCTCTGAAAAGTCTTGAAGCAAAATAATTCCTTCTGTGCTTATACATATTCAGAGCCCTGTTGAAATGCTAAAGTTGTCACAGGAATTTGCATTCCTGAAGCAGACAGCATTTCCACAGGAACGAGGATTACTAGTCAAGGCTGCAACATGGACTTTAACATTCCACTATTTATGTCCTTCAGAGGTAATCTAGATCTGCATTTAGGTGTATTTCCCAAATAAATTGCCTTTTTTGTTGTTTACTAATTAGAAAACAACTTCTAACTGTGTTGTGAATTCTAAACTCTTCCAATTCCACAATCTTTTTTTTTCCTTTGCACAGTATTAATGCCAATTGTTTCCTCAATAAAACTGCAAAAGGTTGATTTGTGTACAGAGCTTCCTGACCAGGAGAACACAGATGTGACAGTGCTCACCACACCAGCGTGAGGAAATGTCAAAACACAATGGGAAACACCTAAAAAGCCTGGAAGTGCAATTGTTTCCCCTTGGAGACCAAACCAGGGTCCAAGGTAACACTTCAAATGATGAAGTGCAGCCCATGCCACAGAGCAGGGCCCTGAATGCTGCTCAGGACATCAGATAAAGGCAATTAAAGCATTTCCAGCCCCGGATCACATCTGGGAGGCACAGAGTGAATTGAGACTCTGCCCCCTCAGCAGAGCTCAGCCCCCCTGAGTGTGACCCCTGCCTGCACCCACTGCCAAGGAAAGAGAATGATAGAGTTTGGGGATTCCTACAAGATTTTTTGAAACCAGGGTCTCTATATTGGGCTGGAACAAAGCAATGTATGATACCAATGTGGTTAAAACATATGTTCTCCTCCTTATTCCTGAAATGGCTGATTTTGTACAGTGCAGAATAATTTACAGTTGCAGGGGCATTCTTATTGGCATTCAGCATGAACAAGTATGTAAACCATCTCAGTTTAAGGCAGCTACCGTATCTTCACTCTATTTGCCCTATACAGTCTATACCCACACCTTAACCTAAATTCTAACTGCACCACAAAACCTATCTACTTCTACAGGGGCCAAAATCTGGGGCCCAGTTTGGGATAGCTCAAATCTCATTCTACAGCACATCGTGCCCACGATCTCTAAGAAATTCGGTTACAATTTTTGGAAAAGAAATACTCCTGGGCAGCTCTGGGAGATGGATGGAGGTAGAATTTTGTTGAGAAAATGGGTAACTGTCTATATTTTTATCCTTAGTTAATGACAAATCTTTATTTTGCATCTATATTTATTTTTACTCCAGCTATTTTCATTGCAGTTGCTCTCCAGATCACAGAACACACCAATGAGACTTTTGTCACAAGCTTTAGAGGCACGATGTTTACTTCCTACTAAAATGAATGCAAAGATTTAAATATTTTTATAAAAACAGGCTACCAAGCAGCGTAGAGCTTGTTATTTGAGATACTTTAAACACATTTTCATTATTAATATAACACAACCACACAAATACCACGACTTTCTGCAATATCAGGCAGAAGGCAAAGGTTGGGACCACCTCCAGCTCAGTTCTTGGGGACCTCCTCTCCTTTAAAGTCCTGCTGGCACAGAGAATGTCACAGCTTGTGGATGCAGGCAGCCTCTTGCTCCTGCTCATCTGAGGCACAACACAGTCGACTAATTAATTTTTTTAAGTATTCAAGACGTGACACATACACGGGATTGAATACAGATTAGCATTACAATAATCACAAAGCTTTTGTAGCCTCGAATTTGCCTTCTTGCAGTGAAGTTCCCTTTAATGTGCAAATGAAGGATGCCACTACGAATCTGGAAATAAACAGGCTCATTGTGATGGTGGCTGGTCACAAACATTCAGGGTTATATTAACAGCACAGAAAAATAAAAGATCCACGCCCAACTGCCTGGTGCCACCTCCTGATCCATCCCACCAGTGCCATCCTGGAGTGGTGTTAGGAAATTCTCCTTCCCCTCAGTGTTCCTGGATGTGTTTTCATGAGTTGCAAGTTTTTTGGCCTAGTTATAAAGACAGGGTATGTTTGCCAAACTGAGTCAGAGGGGAGCAAAAGGGACATGAAGTTGTCTCAAAATTTCAAACCCAGCCAGAGCTGAGAGAGAGGTTCAGAGGAGAGATGGCCCAAGCAGGAAAATCCAAAGGGAATGGAGAAACAGGGAAGTGAGCTGGCTGGAGTGTTCAAAACCCTGACAATGACTGTTAAGGGAAACAGAATGATTCCTTTTTTCTTTTTAATTTTTTTTTTTTTACTTTTCAATTTTTGAGATTAACTAAATCAATGAGTCTGGAGTCACCACACACATCACAGGCCCCACTTCACACACAACCAAAGGACCAGCACATCCTTGAAGAAATCCTTTACTGATGTGGGCAGCCCCTGGCACAGGGTGCCCAGAGCAGCTGTGGCTGCCCCTGGATCCCTGGCAGTGCCCAGGGCCAGGCTGGACAGGGCTTGGAGCCCCCTGGGACAGTGGAAGCTGTCCCTGCCATGGCAGGGGTGGGACAAGAAGAGCTTTAAGGTCCTTCCAACCCAAACCACTCTGGGATTTGTGTGTTTGGCAAAAAGGGCTGCTCCTGGGAGCTGCTGGTGAACAACACATTCCTGACAGTATCCCCAGTGCCAGGGCAGATAATTACAGGGTTTGCTTTACAGTGAGATGAAAAACACAGCTCAGAAATAGAGAGTCCTTCAGAAGGATTTAGGGAGACCAATGCTAACTGGTGATCCATCAAGGAATGCATACAGGACATTTCACATCAAAATCTACATAGGATGTTTCCAAGAAAAATGAGTGCACAATATTTTAAAAACAAATTTCACACGTTTTCCTGACAAAATGTTGTGGACTCGTGGTGTTAATTTTAGCAGTTTCAATTGGATTTGGTACGGTTGGAAATGCAATGGGAAATCTGCAGTAATCAGGATGTGACACTCATTAACACTTTCACAAAATACCCACTGGATTTGCATAAACTCTGCAAAGATTCATTGGTGAATCTTTAATATGAGATTTCCCTTGGTTTTACTCCACATTCAGCTCCATTTGCCCTCCCTCTCTCCTCTCCCCTGCCAGTGAGGACTGCTGTAAACAGTTCATAACAAAGCATAATAAAATGTACTTAAAAACAAAAATATACTCGTAATTACCCAAAAGCCTATGTAATTGCATATGTAATTTCATAAACTGCAAATATTTTTCAAGAAATTCTTCTGTAAGGGAGAGAAATACTAATTGGATACAATGGCTTGATAGAGTGGCACTCCAAGTCACTTAATAAATCTGGAGATGCACAGGCAAGTTCTTTAATGACCTGTGTATAAAACCCATTCGTGGCCCAGCTTGCAGACAGCACAGCATTTGCATGTAAAACAGCAGGAAAAGAGTCGAGAAAATGGATAAACCACTAAGGCAGCAGAAGGTTTCTGGTCCTGACACAAAAAATTTAGGCAAATGCCACTACTAAGGGAGACAATTCTTGCTACTCCCAAAATCATACATATGAGGATAAATTAAAATATATAAAAAATGAATCTGGGTCATTTAAGTCTTCTTTGAGAAAGACACCCTTCTCAAGAGTCAATATTTGCCATGAGTTTTTAGTTGAACTATCCAGTATTTATTGCACTACACTGCATCAGGGTGGGCTATTACAGCGCTGTCCAATATGTAATGCAAAATTCACAATGGAAAAAAATTATCTTCTCTTTTGAACTACTGCAAAAAACATTACCAGTTTTAAAAATTCTCATGGAAATTCATTCTGCTTCTAAAAAATGTTTTTTTGTTACTTTTGGTTCTAAATAGAAATCTTCTACAGGAATGGGTATGAGTTCAGTTCAATAGAATAAGTTTAAGTAAATTTAGGATAAGATTCAGAATAAAATTTTAAATTCAATTCTTCTCCCTGTACTAAATTCCTGCAAAGAGACCTAAATGACATTTAATTTCTGGTGTGCTACACTCCAACCCACCCATTTCTGTTAGAGCCCAAGCTTTGAAATGATTTGAACTCTGTACCTGTACAGAACAGCTCCACCAGACAATAGATTATTTCACTTGCTTGCATTTTGAGCAAATTTATTGACTGAGAGTCTCATTTCATTGCTCCTACTCAACACATCATTATCTCTGATATCCCACAAGCACATGAAAGAAGTTTCTAAAGGAAAATACAACCTAAGTGTGAGGGCCAGGATCCGTTCCTGTATTTTATTTCTGGTTAAATTCTCAGGCTCAGATCACCTTTATGTCTTGTTCACTACTGAGTAATGGAAGCAGGCTGGGGAGAAAAATGAATATAAGTAGTTTTATTTGTCTTGTGGAATCTTTTTAAAGATAAATTAGAACATCAGAACTTGGATATTTTCTTTCCCTGCTGAACAACTGTGAATTGTGCTGAGGTCACTTGAAGTGTAAATACTCTGAGCACTTTTCATTTGGGTTTTCATTTTAAAAAAGTAATCTTGAAGTGGAACAAATTTTTTTGTTACGGTTTAGCAAGCAGAATTCTCAGTCCAATGCTTTAATGCTCCCAAAGCACAACTGATCAAAAAGCAAAAGCAGATCTTAGTAAGTAAAAACTCAAAAAATTTTCTCTAACTCAGAATTACCCGTTTCCAAGGCTTACCCATCACAAGACTAATTTGTACCCATAAAAAGGCACAAAAACTTGGGGGATAACTTCAGCAGCCACACTAGCAACAGCACCCTCTGTGCCATCCCTCAAAGAATTCTCCTTGTTGGGTGCACAAGTGGATGGTCAAAGCAGCAAAGCATTCCCTGGTTCAGGACTGCAAGGGTTCCACCCAAAACTGGAGAGCAAGAAAATGAATAAATCAATAAATAAATAAATTAAAAAGGCATTACAGGTTTTCAGAGTGTGCTAATGACACGTGAACTCCCTGACCCTGTGACTGAAGTGGTGGTGATTATTGGACAACCACTGGGAAAATAAGCTGTTAGAAAATAAGAAGTCTTTACTTTTATGTCACTAATTCAAATGGCACAATAATGACTCCTTTGAACACGATTTCTCAAAGCTGTCAGATATTGTTCAGGAGAGATGAGGAAAACAAGTTCATCAGATATTTCCCTTCTCATTTCCCTGTATCAATGGCAGGAATCTCCAAACTGTGCATGACCCACTGTCCCTCACAATTGTGGGAAATAAAATTGGGATGGGCAGCCCCTTTCTGCCTTGCATGGGTCAGGGGGAGAAATAAATTTCAGTGTGGAAAACCAGGAAGGGGACACTGTGTATTCTGCTGCTTCATAACTCCCTGTGCCTGGGTATAGTGGACATTTTTGGTGGCTCAAAGTGCTGGGGTGCACAGAAATTCAGCAATAACTGAAGTATGTACAAGTCGTGTTTCCGATCGTTTCTTTAAGCTGGCATATATTGTTCAGGAGAGATGAGGAAAACAAGTTCATCAGATATTTCCCTTCTCATTTCCCTGTATCAATGGCAGGAATCTCCAAACTGTGCATGACCCCCTGTCCCTCAGAAGAGCAGGAACTAAAACTGGGATGGGCAGCCCCTTTCTGCCTTGCATGGGTCAGGGGGAGAAATAAATTTCAGGGTGGAAAACCAGGAAAAGTAAGAGGACACTATTCTGCTGCTTTATAACTCCCTGTGCTTGGGTATAATGGACATTTTTTGGTGGCTGAAAGGGATGGGGTGCACAGAAATTCAGGAACAACTGAAGTATGGATAATTTCTGTGTATAAGGTGATTGTTTTTGGCACTCATACCTGGTTGTCTGCAGCAATTCCATCTAGACAGAACTTGAAAACTGGGGCCAGAAATGGGGCCCTGAGGAACCTGCAGCAGCATGAATTCCTTAAAATGCAGACAGCATGGGAAAACAGACCCAATATCCTGTCAGAGTAGGACGATTTTTAGAGCACCACTGAAGGATTCTCCTATTTTTATTAAATTCCACACCTAGAGAAGTGAGTGACCATTGCATCACCTCTGCTCTGACAGTTTTATTATTTCATGCCAACCTCACACAGTGACTTGAGCTGCTCCTCATGCCACAAACGCCTTCCAAGTGTCACAGCTACTCTCTAGATTTCCCAGCACAGCCCTTCTAAGACTTTTAAATGGCTGCTCCAGCTACATCCCTAAAATTTACCAATATTTCCAGAGAACACAATATTCCATATTTGTTTACATTTTTATAACTACACATCACCCCAGGCAAATAAACTGTGTTTTCTAACCTGTGGAGTTTTGCAGTATTTATTGAAATTGTAGGATTCATGCTGTTATTATGAGAGCATGAAACAACAAATGTAAAATTAAAACTCATCATTACCTTGAAATCTGGCACCAAACCTGAAACTCAATTAAATCTTATCTAAATGCCAAGGAGAAGGAAAACACCACCAAAGGGAAAAATTGTTCCTAGATTCTTGTTGGTATTTGCTATTCAATTTGTTTGCATATTTACAAACAGAAGACCAAAAAAAGGCACCTGAACAGCCACAACTGAATCACCTGGAACAGTGAGAGGCTGGCATGTGGATGAAAGGAAAGATCTTTCCACCTAAGACTTTGAAAAGTCTAAATCTGCTCCAAATCCAGACTTGGAGAGCTGTTGAGAAGCAGATTTAATTCTCTGGATGAGTCTTATACCATATACTGATCGAGACCAATGAAATTACAGAAAATGGGATAATTTTTACCAAATCCAAGGAGCTATGAAATCACTTGCCTGGGCAGAACTCAGTATCAGCTGCACTGCTGCCCACCCACCTGCACACAGAAATGCACAAACACAACTGCAAGCAGGTGTCAGGAATTCTCTGAACACATCCATTGAAACAAGAAGAAAAGTTTGCACAGCTTCTCATTCGTGAACTTGACAACAGATGAAGAATTAAACTAAATTATTTTTTTGCGAAAGGGGACAGGATGTCATTTGATTCAAGTCTGCTGCTCCAATTATTTGGTCATTAGAACAATGATTCACCATTCCAGGCACCTTTGTACACAGCTCTGGGCCCGTATCAAAGAAGCCAAATCTACCATACATAGCACTGGAAGTCAAGTTTTCCCAGGAGAGACATTTTTATTTCTGCCAGTTCTCCTATATAAATCTTCGAATAATAATAAGCTCAATAAATTTAATGCAGCTGGAAATGACTCAGAGAGGCAGAAATGGCAGCCCTTCGATGCAGAATGAGTGACAGACCAAGGAAAGGAGGGGACAGCTGGAATGACAGCCCAAGCCCCAGTGAAAATCACAACTGAGCTATCTGAGAGCTCTGCAGGACACCAGGGATGGCTGTTGGGCTGCAAAGAATGGGGGTGGAGAAAAATTGCCTGAAGTCTGAAGAACATAGACTGGAGTATAAAGATTGGAACAGCCTCAAGGAAATAAGAATGGAGATGGAAAGGCCAACTACAAGGTCAGTGAGTAACCAGAAAGCACCAGAAGCAGCATCCCAGGTGAGGAGCAGGCAAACCCTGCTCCCTGCTGGGGAATCCCAGCAGATGAGGGGTGAGGTTTGAGGATGAGGGGTAAGGAGATGAGGTTTGTGTCTCAAACACAGAGCTGAGTACCCCAGGGGCTGCTGGCAAGAGCTACATGTGGGGTAATCTCACCTCTCATGATCTGAGATAGGCTGTCAAACAAAGTCCCTTTTTTACCATTGAAAATCAGTCTTTACAGAAAGCTTCTAAATATGTCAGAAAAGAAACGTGTGCAGTAAAACCTGTGAGCTGTTCCCTGCAGACACAGCCCTTCTGCCCAAGGTCTTACTGCAGGTCTTTCAGTTAAGTGAAATATAAATTGGTAACTGTTGTTGATACTAATTTCTTGGACACTTATAACTAAATTATCCACTAGAGAGCACAGCAACATTTTCAAACACATTCTGCTTATGCCTGCAAGTGCCAAGTGAGGTCCTTGTGGCACTCAAAGTCACTCTCTACACAAGAAATATGCTAAACAATCTGCCATGCACAGCAGAGATAAGGAATGGACTCAATACAGGGCTTGAATGAGAAAAGGTCAACAGACCATGAACTTTTAATGAACAAATTTCAGCTGCTCCCAGCCTGGTGTGCAGTTCTTGGACATTACTGATGAAATAGCTTCTTTTGCATTATACACTTCTGTGTATAAATATATAACAACATACAACAGAAGGAGAAAATGCATTCCTCCTTCCTGCAGGAGAAAGCCTGAGCAGCACAGCTCATCGGCATTCTGGGCAAGAGCTGCTCTGCTTCCTGGTCTCCAATATATTCTGGTGATGTCATGACATTTTTATTTTCCATTAAAGAAAACCTTTCATCATTTACCACTTCCCATTTTAATGAGCATCCTGAAAATTCATCTATTGTTTAAAAATATAAATAAAATGTTCTTTGGTTTTGCTATATTTTACAGTTGCCGAGAATAGAAAGAATATCATCCATAAATAGAACTCTGGAATTTCTGCTTTAAAATATTGTTTAAAACTGCTGTATTCCCACAGGACTTCATCAATACATTGACAAGGGTGTCCACAGCATGCAGAAATCTGAATTGCACATCTCAGAGCCACAGGGAGACAAATTACCAGAGATCTTTGCTAAATATGTTTTTCTTCCTTTTCCCACAAACCATTTGAGTCAGACATTGCTGTAAAAAGATTAATAGCATAGGGCATCTTGTATTCCCAGAAAAACATAGAACTTGGCATATCTAGTCAAATACTTTCAGAAGTGGATAGATTCAGACACTGAAAAAGAAAAGTCATTGAAAGTATTTAAGTCTGAAATAAGCTACATGCAAGACAAATCTTGTCCTAAACACCATCAGTTACTGCTTTATAATCTGGAGAAGAGGGGGCTTATAGACATTTCTCATTGATGTTGGCACCCCCATGAATAGAAATATTAAAATAGAAATAAAACAAAATTTTAAAGCTGACAGCTACTACAGCATGCAGAGAGAAGTGCTAGGAAAGCATTCAGTGTCCATGGGAGCTGTAAGCAGCACAGTGGCTGGGAGGATGGAGATCACTTCACAACCATTACTGCAAACAAAGAGGAACAAATAGCAAGGTGCAGAAAATCCAAATCAGCAAGAAGGGATGAACACAAGCCACAGCAAAGGTGCTTTATGAGAATAAAGGCTAACGTGGATTTCCACAGCTCAGCTTAACAGGGGGTTGAAATATCGCATAATACAGATTATGGAAGTGCTAAATGCACAGAATGCCTTGGGTCAAAGGGACCTTAAAACTCATCCAGTGCCACCTCTGCCATGGCAGGGACACCTTCCACTGTCCCAGGGTGATCCAGCCCTGTCCAGCCTGGCCTTGGGCACTGCCAGGGATCCAGGGGCAGCCACAGCTGCTCTGGGCACCCTGTGCCAGGGCCTGCCCACCCTCCCAGGGAACAGTTCCTGCCCAATTTCCAATCTAAGCCTCCTCCAGGTGCAGGCCAGTCCCCTTTGTCCTATGAATGTCCCCATGAAAAGCCCCTGTCCAAATCCTCAGTGTGATATCTTTGGGGTTACTCTAATCCACTTTCCATTTTCTTCAATCCTTTCAGTTTAAAATCACCATTACAGTAGTTTTCATAATAGGCATTGCTACATGTTTGTACAGGTGAGGAAAAACAAATAAACCAAAAACCAAACCAAACCAACCAAACAAAAAAACCCAAACAAACAAAACCAAAACCACAAAAAAACCCCAAAACCCTAACACCAAAAAACCCACAAACAAACAAAAGAAAACCAACTAAAAAAAACCAAAAAAAAAAATCCCTAACAATAGAGAGAAGAATATGAATTATCAGGTTTTCTCGCTGTAATCTACAATTATGGATAACTCCTGGCACAAGGGGGTTAACCAGTTAACCAAATGCTCCTCAACACTGAGAAATGTGTTTCCATATTGAAGATCTGGTTTCCTCTGCCTTTCAAATCACATTATGGGATCTCAGAGTGGGAGGTGTAGGGGTGGTATCTGAAATGGTTTAATTGGCCACACCCTTCCAAATAAAGCTGGAAAGCAGCAGCAGCAGCCAGATCCTACGTAGAGAGCAGGTATGTGATATGGGCAGAATCTTCAGCAAAAAAAGTTGAGCCTTTTCTGATGATTTCCAGCCCCCCAGTCAAACAGTTCTCTGCAGCATAAAGTGTCCAGGGCTTGGGAGCAGAGCTCCTTTGAAGGGGGGAAGATTTCCTGGCTGGAGATGAAGTGCTGACCCGTGGTTGTTAGAGCTGCAGCTCCTTCACCTGCATGGTTTCCAGAAGTGTTTTGGCTCTGCAAGAGTTGATGAGCAGTTTAACATCCTGCTGGGAAAATAATAGCTTCTACATCCATGTGTGGACTGCTTCAATTCTTCCAGGGAAGAAAAGTCTCTGTGGGTGCAAAGGCTCACACGAAATGTATACTTTTAATAAAGCATTTAGAGGCAAAAAGAATGATACTGACTCTCCATCTCAGATAAAGACAGGCTCATAATGGAAAAAAAATCATTTATGTTGGACAAATGCTGAAGCTGATGGGCCTAAGGCTTCTGTGTGCAATGTACCACACACTTCTAAATGGATTCTAAGTGGATTTATCTTCTTAAAAGGTGTTTTGGTTTTGTTTAAATTACTGATTTTAAATTTGACAGAAGTCACTCAAAAGACTGTTATTTTCAAACACCATTACCCCAATAAAAAATTTTAAAAATCTAGATCAAAGCAGGAATTTTACTATTCAGAAAAATTCTGCACCTCTGAGTGGTTTGAGTGTATCACACCAAAGCAAGACCTCACACAAGGACAAGAAAAGGCTCAATTTGAGGAACAGCCACAGTAAAGAGGCTCCATTAATGAAGGAAGAAGAAAGGACATATTTAACACCATGGAGAGGTGGTAATTTGAACTCATCAGGGTGGGTTCATTCTCCAGGGGATGGACAGAGAGATGGAATAATCCCTCTCATAAACTTCACCTTTCTGTGGTGCCTTCTGAGCACCCAGATGTGCCCAGCATCACATCCCTGAGGCTGCCCCAGCAGGGCTGGGCACACAGCAAGGTCTGGGTGCACAGTGAGGTTTGGGGCACACAGGGAGTGAAGTTTGGGGGGCACACAATAGGAACTGGGGTCACACAGTGAGATTTGGGGACACAGTGAGGTTTGGGACACACAGTGAGATCTGGAGGCACACAGTGAGGTTTGGGGTGCACACAGTGAGGTTTGTAGTGCACACAGTGATGTTTGGGATCACATAGTGATGTTTGGGGCACACAGTGAGGTTTGGGGGCACAGTGAGGTTGGGGTCACCCTGCACACCATGGGGCTGCTGGGGCTGTGTGCTGGAGCTGAGCTCCCCCAGGGCATGGGCATGGACTGGATGTGCTGCAGGGCCCAGCTCTGCAGGAGCAGCACCAGGGGCAGCTCTGCAGGAGCAGCACCAGGGTCAGGAGCAGCTCCAGGGGCAGCTCTGCAGGAGCAGCTCCAGGGTCAGGAGCAGCACCAGGGGCAGCTCTGCAGGAGCAGCACCAGGGTCAGGAGCAGCACCAGGGGCAGCTCTGCAGGAGCAGCACCAGGGGCAGCTTCTCAGCACCAGAATCAGCCCCTCAGCACCAGGGGCAGCCCCTCAGCACCAGAATCAGCCCCTCAGCACCAGGGGCAGCCCCTCAGCACCAGAATCAGCCCCTCAGCACCAGAATCAGCCCCTCAGCACCAGAATCAGCCCCTCAGCACCAGAATCAGCCCCTCAGCTCCCCTGCAGCCAGGCTGGGCAGCCCTGCCCTGCTGCACAACCCAAACTGTGACAGGAGCTGTTTTACACAGAGGTCACGGCTGTGCCCCAGCAGAGCTGCCTTGTCAAGGACAATAACACAAATCAGAGCTCACCAATGGGGTGTAAAATCACTGCAGAGACGAAATTCTCTGCTGAGAATCCCAGGGGAGGTCATTTATCAAACAAACTTCTGAATCTCTCAAAGACAACAACGCTATCTTAACATAATCACATTTTTTTAAATAAGGGCTCAGCTCATCAATACACAAATGTTCTTTTGAAGAATTAATTTATTATGGGGCCCTTTACAAGTTCCAGATTATCCATCTTGGTTTTTTTGGAATGGAAACAGGAGCCTCGTTTCTCTGACAAATTGAAAGATAATTTTTATCTTAGCTTTCCACAAATATTACTTCTGTGTAAACTGAGAAAAGCATGTGTACAGTATCATTTAGCAAAATTAACAGAATTATTTTTACATTGAGGACACTAAAATAAAATATACATAAGAATAAGGCTCCTTTTTTATCTTCTGTCTACACACTTAATAAAGTGGTTCTCTGCATATATTTCATATAAAGCTCGACACAAAACTCAGGCAGCCCTCAATCTAGCTATATTTCACAGTTAAAGTGTTTTTAATTAAGAACTTGTGAAGAATTGAAATATATGTCCTTCAACACCACACCAGCAAGTTCCAAAGCAACAACATATATGGTAAAAGCAACAGGATACCCCAAAGAGCCCAAATCAGCAGCCATATGGTCCAAGACACACATTCCATCTGTTATAGGATAGAATTAGAAGTTTTTCTATCCATTATTGTATTTTTCAAAACAGAATAGAGAATGGTACAGTAGAAGGCTGGGATTTCACTGACACTGTTCAAATCCTGCCCCAATGTAAGGTTTCAATGAGTAGTGCAGAAATTTAACCTTGTCACAAATTGTCTCCTTCCTTCAAGAGGCTGGAAGGGGAGGTAGGAAAGGAAGGAGAGGATTAAAAAAATAGGGGAAAAATGAAGATATACACAGATATATCCTGTGGAAAAAAGCACCTAATCCCAGTTCAGCTCGCAGGCAATAACTCTTCTCAAAGAGCAAGGAAAGGGGAGGCAATTCCCCAGGGAGGTCCTTAGGGGTGACAGAATGTATGGGTGTCACAGTGTCACCCTGGCTCAGGGACACACAGGGGTGTCACACTGTCACCCTGGCTCAGGGACACACACACAGGGGTGTCACAGTGTCACCCTGGCTCAGGGACACACACACAGGGGTGTCACAGTGTCACAGTGTCACCCTGGCTCAGGGACACACACAGGGGTGTCACAGTGTCACCCTGGCTCAGGGACACACAGGGTGTGACAGTGTCACCCTGGCTCAGGGACACACAGTGGTGTCACAGTGTCACCCTGGCTCAGGGACACAGGGGTGTCACAGTGTCACCCTGGCTCAGGGATACACAGAGCCACAGTGTCACCCTGGCTCAGGGATACACAGAGCCACAGTGTCACCCTGGCTCAGGGACAGGCAGGATACCCAGCAGGTTTGCAGGTCACTGTGACAGTGCTGACAATGTCCCAGGGTCCTGTGCCATCTGTGCTCCTGCCACTACAGAACTGTCCCCAGTACAGAACTGTCCCCAATTTTGGGAATCTCTGTGCTTTGGGAATTGCCTGCTGCCTCTCCCCTGCTCTAAAATCCCCAAAGGAACTCTGTAAAATGTTACAGCTTTTCCACTTCTCTCTTACAACTTAACCTTGTTTTCTTTGGTGCCTTTTTCCTTAGCAGTGCATTGTACCCTCTCCAAAAGTTTATCTAATTAACTGGTACTGCTAATGACTGTCACACAGAAACTCTGGGAAGCAACAGTAACAGAACACTGAATTTTTCCTTATTTGCCCAACTGCTTGTGAATGTGCCATGCTTAAAGCCACTGAATCAAAGTGAGGAAGAATACAGAAGTAATTTATATCACTAAAGTACCTGAATGCTGACAGACAACAAAAAAATAACTGTGCATGTGTTTTGCAGATGAGAATCTATGTGTCTTCTTCACACTGCTGTGCAAGGGTGCAGCTCCTACTTGGGTACAGCAAATGAGATATCAGCTTTAGGAGGGGTGGAAAAAACTGCTCCCTGGCAATGGAAATACATCATTTTAAGAGCTTAATTTATTTCCTTTATTCGGTGATGTTAGTTCTGGGTGCTTTCCTGCAGCATATCAGGTCTCTACAAACCCCAGTATCACTATGGCTAATCTATAATAACAGAACTATCTGCACTTCATCCCATCTCCTGCACCAAGCCATGAAACTCAATTACCAAGTGAGAAAAAAGTGGGGAAGCCAAAACAATGATGTAGAGCAGGTGTCAGGGTGTCAGTGGAGCTGCCACAGTTATTGCTGTGTGCAGCTGAAGCTCTGCAGAGATTGGGGAGCAGCACAGGACAGGGGCATTTACACAGAATTTATCCAGGTAAGAAACCCCAAGTTCAACCTGTCCTTCCCACACCCCCTTATCTTACCTTAAACAATGATTTTGATGTAATAAAACATTTATACATTGAGGTTTTTTACTCTCAAAATAAGAATTTGTCTCTACTGGTTTCAAAATGCCAGTACATCAGAATTAATTACAGAACCAAACAAAACCACTATAACACATGCATTTAACAGAGAAATAAACTGCAGCAAGAAACGGATTTCAGTATTTAATGGCATGAATAATGAATTAAAAATTAAGTTTAAATTATGTTGAAGGTCATAGAAAAAGCCTCAAAGAAAGATAGTTAAACAGACATTAAAAGGAAGATTTAAATAGGTGATCTTTTAGTATTCTAGCAAAAACACTCTGTCTTTCACTCTTTATTTAAATTAAAATACCACTCAGTGACTGACCTTTTTAACATGGCCTAAGGGAGCAGGGTATGATCTTGTTAGAAAAGAAGTGATATTAAAAGAGCAATACTATTAAAAAGCAGAAGATGATGGAACCCACAGATTAAAATTTGTTTGCTCAGGGAAGAAAAACTTTTATGAAAAGTCCTTCCTGCTACAAACAGAGACAACTACTGCAGTTACCATTTTGGTAACCAGTTTATGGACTGAGTTAATAAAGACTGGCCTTAAAAACAAACCACAGGGCTAAATCCCAGGTTTGCTGACATTTCAGCACAAATGTCCCTTCTTTTCAGCTCCTCCCTTGGCAGCCTGTGGCAGACATGGATTTCTCCAACTCTGCCCTCACATTCCTTGGGTGGTGTCCTGGTGAACACCCCTGTCACCACGAGGCCCAGGAAACGAGACTGGGACACAGGTCTGGGTGCACAGAGCATGCAGGGCAGGAAGACAACTTTATTTACAAAACTCCACTTTTATACATTTCCCATGAGGCCTGTGGATTGGAGGATGGAATTCCCACCTCCCCACCACATTGGTCACGGGGACTGTCACACAGTCTTGTTTGTCCCAGCATGGAATGTAAAACAATGGCTGTGTTTGTGGAACAGAGCTGGTGTTTACATTAAAGGAGCTGAGAAGGTACAGACTTCTCCTTAACATGAACCTCAGGCAGCTGGGAAAAACCTCATGGCAACACTCCCCCACTTCCAGACTGGTGGCAAGAGGGGTCACAGATCCTGCCCAAAGCAGAGGGCAGGATTTTGGCCTTCTGGCAAGTTCAGAGAAAGGCAGAGGGACTGTAAGATTGTGGTTCCACCTCTGCAGAGACCTCACCCCTGTCAGGAAGGGGCACAGAGACAGCTCTTCAACAACCTGCACCTTTGATCTCTGCTACTCCAAGCCAACCCCAAAACCCCTACTGCCCTCACTTCAACAGAGTCTTTCTCTAGAGATGGAGAGACAGCCTTGGAAATGATGAATGCCCAGTCCCCACCAGGATTACACACTAAAACAAGTCACTGATCCATCCCTTCCAAAAACTCCCAACAGGGGCTGTGTCCTCACACCCCTGCACAGCAGAGAGCCTGGGCTGGGCAGCTGAGCCCTCCTCAGCACCTGGCACCTGTCAGAGTCCAGGGCATCTCTCTGATGGCCCTGGAGGGTCTGGGACCCCAGCAGAAGGGTCTGGGACCCTGGCAGAGGGGTCTGGAACCTGTTATGAAACATCTTTTAAGGTTTTGAAAGTACTCAGCATTGTTTTACTTAAAAAACCTGATATTTGAGTGCAGCCATTGTCATATTGTTAGTGAGATTAAGATTATGCTCTCTTTCCCTTTTCTCTTTGAGGGGGTTTGGAGTCTGTACAGGGGGGTTGGAAACCTTGGCACAGAGCCCAGGAGGAATTACAAGTCTCAAGAGTGTGAAATGAGTAGTTGTTAGTTTATCACAGGGCGAAAAAGTAGAATTTGGGAATTTTTAGAATGGTGGCTGAAGAGCCAAGATGGGGGAATCAGGGCACGGACCTGTTCTTGTTCCTTCTTGTTCTTGGCCTCCATCTTCTGCAGGGCTGGGTCACAAGGGATTGGTTTACAGTAGATATGACATGGTTAGCATAGGTGATGGGCATTGGTAATTAGTTGTAAATAATAGACATGTTACATTTGTAAGAATTGTAAGAAGTCAAGACCCTCCCAGGCAGGAGGAGTCACCAGGAGTTCTCTGCCACAGCAGGAACTTCAGCAGAGCACAGAGAGAACTGTGAGATACGAAAGAATAAACAATCTTGGAAAACCTGAGATGGTGACTCTGACTCTTCTTTTGCTTAGTGTTTCAGAGCGAAAAGGACATTTTATCACTGAATTTCAGGGATAAGAACCAAGAGGCACCAACAGGGAGAGCCCTGAGCTGGTGTCCCTGCCCATCCCCATGGCACAGGCAGTGGCTGTCACTGCATTAAACACTGCCACTGAAACTTTTACACCTCACAGCTCAGATACTGAGAAATGTGCTCTGTCTCTGAATCTCCATGTGGCTTTTATTGGATTAAAGCATCGCTGTCATGACTCAGAGAAAATTCATATAACTTAGATGGCTGGCAAA
Source organism: Cisticola juncidis (assembly GCA_013400215.1). Classification (NCBI taxonomy): domain Eukaryota; kingdom Metazoa; phylum Chordata; class Aves; order Passeriformes; family Cisticolidae; genus Cisticola; species Cisticola juncidis. The sequence continues at coordinate 53,942 of VXBR01000356.1, read as the reverse complement.
ACCTTGGGGAGGTTGTGTCCTTGACTTCACTGAACTTGTCTGGTGTATCAATTAGTACATTGCTAATTAAATATAAATCTCTAGAAGGATAAACTGCATTCAATGAAGCAACCAAACCTGATGTCAGAAATCACGTGTTGTTAAAGGGAACATTTCAAAATAAAGGTGTCCAGGAAATCAAACATCACTGTCTTCCTACCAGAAACCCAGGTGAAAATCCCCCCACAGTACTAAACAGGCAAAGATTTAAAATCTGAGGGGCTGTAATTTAAAGTTTTACCTCCTTTGGGTCCCAATATTCAAACATTGCCAAAAAGGCAGAACCATGTATGTGTTTATTCCACAACTGATATTCTACAGTGTTTTGAGCAAGGGAGATCCTGTCTGATCCTGTTGTCTCCTTTTGATCCTGAATTTGCTGAACATGCTCAAAGATGAGCTCCTATACTGAAAAAGAAAATAAACTGGAAGCCCTCCAGTCCTTTTGCTGCAGAGACTGAATTGAGCTCCACTGAAACCAGGCAAAACCTCCTGAAATCAGATTTGTGTTCACTCAATTCAACCTCCCCATGAGGTAAAAAACACAAAAGTCACCAGCCAGGCCAGGGAGGGTGGGCCATTCCCTTGGAATGCACTACATGCACAGTAAATATTTTCTTCAGTGTAATTTGTGGCTGGAAAGGGATCAAAGCAAAGCAGTTCTGAGAACTAAAATTAAGTCAGTGCTGAGGGTGGGATGGATTTCTAAAAACAAGCATTTCTATGAATTTATACATATTGTCTGATTTTTTCCCCATCTTTACTGAAATTTCAGAAAAATTACTCCAGTGATGGGAAACATACAAATATAACCCTTTCCTTTTCAGATCTCAATATAGTTTATTAGAGAAATTGGTCTAGTAAAATAAAACAACAACAACACCCAAAGCAAAAAATAACAAATAAACTCCCCCAAAAAAGAAAGAGCAAACCATTTGTACTTATCTATCCTTAAAGTAAATCAAGGCAGTTTGAGCTGTTCTAACCTTGCCTCTTTGCACAGAATTTCTGTGGTTTTACTATACAGAATGGAGATGATGAAACTTTCTCTAACATTCTAATATTTCTCTAACATCTCTAATATTCTTTGATATTCACTAATACCAAAAACCTTCTGTCCTGTAGCCCTTTAAAATCTCTACATGCAGAAGTAACTGGAACAAGAGAAAACAATCACAAAATGAGACAGTCAAGTTCTGGTTTTGAAGATTCAGAAAACAGACACATGATTTTTAAAAAGTCAGAACCTTTTTGACTCAACTTACGTTTAATCACTTTTATTTTCAGATTGCCATGGAATCTTCACCAAAATTGTGTCTCTTCAGTAATTTTTCATGAGAGTTTTAAAAAAAGTCTCCATGATTAGCTAAAGATATTATCAAATCCATGGTGATGTGGGGCTCACTTGATTTTGAGTCCAAAGTCTGAAATATTGCTGGATTGCTAAAAATCCTGTTTGTATTCATTTTATTTGTAACTAAAACCAACTTTTTGAATTTTGAGTTAAAATGCTAATGTTGTGTCTTCCTGACAAATAAAGCATGGAAAAGCCTTCACTGGCAAGAAAACCAAAGCTGTTCCCCAATTATTTGAACAGCACTTTCCTCTGACTACGTTGGAGATGCTCCCAGAGATCTTAAAAATCAAATGTTGCACAAATTAATTCCAAAGAAGGAGGTGCAGGGGTGGGCAGGAGGGCTCAGCATTGAGTACAAGTCAGTTTAATTTGCAGGTACCTGAGAGGACATTTTAACAATGACATGAATAAGGATAACAAAATGTTAACGAAAAAGCACTGTCAGTAATGATACATTCAGATAAATGGCAAACCTACTTGCATGAACTCTATCATTACTGCCTCAATCACAGTCACACTTAAACTTTGGGGAGCTAATTTCATTTATAAATTCTGCTGCTGCACATCAATTATCAGCAGCATTACTAACAGTGAGGCACAGAACTGCTGTGCCAGGGTGAGTGATTGTCTGGCATTAGCTCTGATAAAAAAAGGGTTGCAAACCCCTTTAAATGTCAAAAACCTGCAACAATAATAGGCATAAGCACCAGTTATATTCCTCTAACTTCCCTGCCTTCCTGGCAATTCATTATTCTGTCTTCCCATTGCTACATCCTCTAACTAAAACACATAAATGCCAAAGACCCCTGATCTCCCTTACAGAGAATTCCCAGAGTCTTTATTGTGAGAGAATTATCTGATTCAAAACCAGAGTTAATTCCCTGAGCAAAATATTTGTGGTCGGTCGATATCGAGATCAGTAACAAAATTTTGATTTCAGGGCATTAAAATCAACCCTTTCAATGCAGTTTAAGAAAAAGAGAAGAAACTCGGCATCAGCTGAAATTCTATACAAATTCAAGCTGTAATACAGTGATTCAGACCCTGAAACTCAGCATCAGCTGAAATTCTATGGAAATTCAAGCTGTAATACAGTGTTTCAGACCCTGAAACTCAGCTAACGCTGAGTTTCAGGGTCTGAAACACTGTATTACAGCTTGAATTTCTACAGAATTTCCCAGTGTGGCTCCAGCAAAAGGGGCAGAAGGTGAGGAGGACTTACCCAGGGCTGGTGGTGCCACTCCATCCACGCCACCCTGCCCGAGCACAGGCAGAGCTGCCTGCTGGACAGGACATGCAGCCTGAATGCCAACAGCCTGTGACATTGACTTGTTTCCAGCCTCTTGTAGTGCTGCTGCTATCAGTGTTATATTTGTGTAGGAGAATAACATGAAATATTGATTCTGGAGTGCTTATCAACTGGCTCTGCTCGGAACACTCTTCCTGAGAAGTTCAGCGCGGTTTCTCATGCAGAACTGGTGATGTGTGTTTGTGCAGGGAGCTGCCTGTCCTCTCACAGCTCCTGCAATTCCTGCCCTGAGATCTCAGGGCTGCTGTTCCCTGAGATTCTCCTCGGGGTTGCTGTTCCCCGAGGTAATTAGGTGTTGGAGTCTAAGATATCCTTCTGGCAGCCTTGGAGAATTTGGAGACTGTAGAGGGGGGTCTGGGATCTGTACAGGGGGGTCAGATCCTCACACAGAGGACACTGATTCTGGCTTCTGTCCATGGGAGTGAATACTCACATGTAGGAGGAATCACAGATCTGAAGAATTTAGAAATAAATAGTAGTTTGTTATAGAATATAAATATAGAAATTAGGATTCTTAGCATATGGGGCTGAAGAGACAAGATGGAGGAATTGGGGAGTGGCCCCTGTGCTCCTTGTTCTTGCTCTCGTCCCCCATCTTTTCCTGACTTGGACTTTAGAGATTAGTTTAGAATAGAATTGACATGTTAGCGTAGGAAGTTGGTATTGGTAAGTTTTTGTAAACAAAAAAT
>VXBR01000356.1:31150-50163 GCA_013400215.1 Cisticola juncidis | reverse complement strand
ACTGCCTATGCTAACATGGCATTTCTACTCTAAACCAATCTCTAAAATCCAACTCAGCAAAAGATGGGGGACGAGAGCAAGAACAAGGAGCACAGGGGCCACTCCCCAATTCCTCCAGCTTGTCTCTTCAACCCCATATACTAAAATCCCAGATTCTACATTTACATTCTATGATAGACTAAATACTGCTTATTTTGAATTCTCTCAGCTTGTGATTCTTCATACACTGTGGGCATTCACTGCCATGGCAGGGATCAGAGGCAGTGTCCTCCTGGGCTCTGTGTGAGGCTCTGACCCCCCTGTACAGATCCCAGACCCCCTGTCCGGTCTGCAAACCCTCCAGGGTGGCCACAGGGATGTCCTGGACTCCGACACTGAGACATCAGCAAGAACTTGGCAACATCTGGGAACAGTGGGAAAAGATGTAAACCATGTTTGCTGAAATTATATGAACTGCCCTTTAACCTAATTTAATTGATTTCACAGAACGACTTTAAAGACAACGTCTCTTCTGGCTTCAACAACTACTCTGAAATCTGTCCCAGGGCAGGCAAATTTCTAATTGCAAGATGAATTACTAAATATTCTGTACTTTTTTTTTGTTTTGCATGAGGTATTTTGAGCATTTTCTGTGTGCCAATATGATAAGAATAAAAGCAGAGGCTGCTGTCCCTGCCAGGGGTGTGGGATTTGCAGGGGCAGCTCCAGGGGCACGAGGGATGCTCCTGCCAGGGGCTGCACACCAGAGCCACCTGCAAAGGGCCACCAGACACAGCCAGTGACAAAAGACAGGGGAAATGTCCCCTTCTGCAAATCCAGCCATGAATAGGCAACTCCTGGGTGCCCTGTGGGTTTCTGCTGGCTGCAGGATGTGCTATCAGTCACAGCTAAACAATCAAAACCAGCTTATTCCACGCCACCAGTCACAGGCATCTCCTTCCCCTCTGCTTTTACACCCATTTTTGATGTACCCCAGCACTTCACTCACTGTTAACCTGTTTAAAGCAGCTGATGCTGTCACAGCACTGGAGCCAATGCAGGCACAGCAGGGCCCTGAGGGTGGGCTGATCTCAGACCCCACAGTGCCAAAGCAGAGCAACTGCACAGACCTGGCACCCTGAAAATCCAAACTGAACCTCTTCCCTGTCCTTCCACAGGTCAAAAAATCATTATCTTGTGTACTAATAAAATGGACAACAATTAACTCTCAAATTCGCCTTCAAAAAGATTAAAAACGCCTCATTAAGAGAGCTAAATAGGGATAAATAGTATTTGTGTGCTGCAGGTTTTTTCATTATTACTATTTCAATTTTGTTTTGGCTGAACCCTCAAAACCCTGAAAAGTCACCCAATAACAAAAAAATTACTTCCAAACTGGCCATTCTTTTTTTCCTGAGATTTCATGCAATAATAATACACTTATTTAGCATTTTACCCTGTAATGTCTCAGGTGGTAGATTCTATTAACTTGCTAAGAAGAGCCACAAATCCCAAACAAGATAAAGGCTCGTACTTCAAAGACCTGCAAAAACCTTTCAGATTTAACTGGAAGATTCTACCAAAGAAGTTTATCATGAGCTGAAAAACAGACAAAAAAAATCATTCTGCAAAACCTGAAAAGTAAATGAGAAAAAATGTTTCATTTTACATATTTAGTCCTTCATGGACTTGCAGAAATACAAGTAGAATTTGTTTCATTGAAGTGGCCATTTCTCTTTGATGGCAAGAAAAGAATTCAGCTCACATCTATCCAACTGAACATAATAATTTACTGGATTATTATAGCTTTAGAGTTTGCTTCCCTAATGAAAATAAGCCTGCTACAAACATAGATAATCAGATGTATGAAGAACCACGGTGACTCTGATTAGCTGTGATCCATGAGTCATCTGCAGGAGCTGGGGTTGAGGCATTCTTTCCACCAAAAGACAGCACCAACCTCCCACTGAAACCAGCCCCCTGAAAAGCCCCAAATTTCAACAGCAAGGCCCACGAGGAGGGGAAAACTGGAACTGTAATAATTGAGCTCCACACAACAGCTTGCTGGTCGCCAGGCAAGAAAACATGAATTTCTTCCAAACCTCAGCAGCAAAATGCAAACATTTCCCCCACGCAAAAACACAAATAAATCAGTGTTAGTGCAAGCGAGAGCAGCAGCACTGCCCACTCCCTGCAGCCCCCAGCAGCCTTGCCCAAGAACTCACAGTTTAGGAAGCAGATGTTTTGTTCTTGCTTTTAATCACACTATTTGGCTATTTAATTATTAGAAAATCTTTTTCTGCCCCTATTTCTCAGACCACTCTTCAAATTCAGCTGTGCACAGGGAGCTGCTTGGGTATTACAGGAACTTCTAGCTGGCCTCAGTGCTGTGTTTCTCCAGAGCAACAGGATTTTTATTTTTTTTAGTAAGAGTTTATTGATTATCTGTCAGGCACCATAGACAGATGGACAGTATAAATAGCAAACATTTGTGTGATAACTTAAGATTTAGATTTTAATTCACTTTGGGGAGGGTTTTTTCCCTAGCATCCACTTCTGTAAAATCAACACCTTAGAGAGATGAGTAATGGCAGTGAATTCAGATTTACAGCTATAACAGTCCTAGCACTAAAGTAAAAGTAGATGCTGTATTCTAACACTAAAGTAAAAGTAGATGCTTTATTTCTTAAATTTTTATCTTTAAAAATTTGGGGTTGGCATTCAGACCTGCTGGTATTTGGGATTTTGGTTTGCTTAGCAAGCACAACTTTACTTCTACCTGGTGAGCTTCTACTAAGTCCAGTAGAGAGGTGCACGAGTGCAATAATTATAAAAAAACCTCAGCTTTGCCAATACGGCTTAAATCCAGCAATCAAAGAGGGAAAAATACACCTATTTCTATTCCTTTTATCCTCTTGCTCCTTTTTTGCAGTTAAGGACCCCAACACTGCAGAAGCCCCTCCACGCAGGAACTGATGTGACCAATATTTAATGTGAGTGCCTTGATTGATCTACAGGAATCCCAAACACCAGTGCTCAGTCACAGCCTGTGACACTGTGGGGGTCACAGATTTTCAGCCCTGACACCCCCTCAGGAGGAGCTCTGAGCCCTGTGAAGCCTTGAAGAGTTCACTGGCACTGCCCCATCCCTCTGGCCAGCTGCTAATTCCATCCTGAGGAATTCCCTCTGGGCACTGGATCAAACAGTGAGTTTGCATGTGCCTGCCTGCAAGAAATGCAATGTGAACAGCTTGGCATGGGACTGAGCACCAGGAATCTGCATCCAGAACCTGAAATTTAACATGTGCCAAGTCCTCTCATACAGCAGTGATGGAAGTTTCACCATTAAATTTTAACCATTAACCATCTATTTGCCTGTACTTTTCCCATCTGACTTAAAACATTGACAAGTTTATTTTTAAAAAGTGCATGACAGCAAATACATATTAAATGCCTTCAAATGGGTCTGAAATGCTGTTTTACAGCTTGAAGCTGTCCTCTGCAAGCTCCCTTTTCACATTCCATTTTTGCCCTGATTCCTCTGCAGCCTCAGATCAGCACAATTTCAGTGCTTGGCAGTAACAGCCTCTCCTTCCCCAAGACCAGCACAGGTATCTAGGGCACCATGGGGTATAAACTGCAAATAAAAATAGTTCTCTCTTCCCTTTGGGATTTCTGTTTTCCTGAATTTCATCTGGACTATACCCCTGGTTTGGCTTTAGCTCCTGTGAGCCTGTTTCCCCCACTTCCATCCCTTCCACAAATACACCGTGACCAAAATGACTAATGAAGTGTTTACTACGTGTTAAGCTGGAAAATCAGGTAATTTAAAAGGCAAATCATGACAGGGAGGGTCAAGAAGGTTAATTGTGTTAAAGCTGGTGTCCTGGAGTGGCTCATGGGAATGATCCATGATCCAAAAATCCTCCTGGGCCTTGGGAGGGGCAGGGGATGCTCCTGGTGCTGCTCAGAACTGGCAGAACAATATCCCTGGGCTTTGATCACTTCAGGACACAAACTCTCAAGATCCAGACTGGTGAAGGCAATATCCAAAAACTAAGGGCTCAATATGGATAAAAACAATGAAAAAGGGCCAGCACAAATGAAGAGAAACTGGCTGACACTGATCACAACCTCCTACAGGAAATCTGGTCTGTGCAGATGTGCACTGAACACAAATCTTGATTAAGCCTGCAATTAATTTCCAGTATCAGAATTATTACAAAAATTACATGACTACACTATGAAATTTGTTTAGTGCTTAAGAGAAAGAAAATTTAACAAAAAAAGGAGTGAAAACCTGAGGAGTGAAAACCACTAGTGTGGTGTTTCTGAACACACAAATACAAATTATTTTTTGAATATGTAAATGTTTAAACATTAGTGTCCAGCAAATTACACAAGCACTTGGAAAGTAAAGCACTTCACAGATATACTCAGGACATTTGCTGTTCTTGCACATGAATAAAGCAGAAATGGACTAAAAATAATGTGAGTGTTTTTACAACACTGAGAGAGAGGGGGAAAGAGAGCAAAATCTTAATCTCATTAAAAATATGACAATGGCTGCACTCAAATCTCAGGTTTTTAGGTAAGACAATGCTGAATACTTTCAAAACCTTAAAAGGTGTTTCACAAAAGCCATTTCAGCACAGAAAGCTGGTTAACCTTGAACAGTTGGATGATGATCCAGCCCCCCCAGCGTCAGCAGCAGTGAATAAACAGATCTCAGCAGAGCACAGCAAACCCAGGCACCAGAGAGTGGCAATGGCACAGCCCCAGGAGATTCCAGTGAGCAGGGAATCAGCAATGAACCCACTCAGTCAAGGGGGTAAGAAATAAATAATTTTAAATAATAAAAAGTCAAACAGCTTTTGTTTCAAGATTTTCCTCCTCTCCAAATTTCCTGTCCTTTGACAAACAGCAAGGAACCAGACTATTTGATACACTGGATATGTTACTGTTTTTTTAAATGGCTTCAATACTGCTCAAGTCTTCAGTAGTACTTTGTAACCTGTCTAAACTCAGAAAATAGGTAGAGATGATGAGAATGAAAACGTAGCACAGTGCCCTTCAGATCCTCTGTCATTTGCAATCTCAAGAATGCAATTAATGCCAGGGTATCTAGGGAACATAAAATGCAGAATGTGCAGAACCTAAGGGGTGTTATCTTCTGCAACTGTAAGTACAATAAAATATCTGACATTTCATATTGATCCTTGCCATAATATAAGAACTATTTTAAACAACAAGTAAATTGAAAGCAGCAGCCTACATTCTCTTAAGACTAGAATTAAGTAAATACAAGCCTGCTATCACAGGGAGGCACAGACTTGGCTCACTCTGTGGGTATCGTGTTTCTTTAAACTGAATTTTTGTTCAGATGTTATTGATCCCTCAGAAGTCAAGACTGGGATTAACTTTCCTTTCATGCCTGGCACCCTGTTCTGCTCTGCCCTGTGACTGACCAGCCAACACAAACTGGAAAATAACACTTTATAGGGCTGCCTCACCTCCAGTTCTGGGTATCACTGTAGGACAGGAAATAAACACACTGACCCTGTGAATTCTCAGAAGGCAAGAAAGAGATTCCTTCAAAATGCAATTTCTTTAAATACTATTTACAGAAACCAATATGATTGGATGGCAAGGTTAACACCTCTTCAACCACATTGGTCAAACCAGAGCGCCATCAAGAAGTCCCTCCTCTAAAAGTAATGAGTAACAAAGATACATTTAACAAAACATCTCTTTTTGTTTATAGCAAATCACCTGGGAAAGAAATTTCACCAACCAAAACATCTCAGACACAAAATCAGGGCTACATTGTGGGTGGAGTTTGGGGCACCAGCACAGCAAACACGTGAAGCCATGAGAGCATCCAGAGGATGGGGAAGGACTGGGGAGGAAATCACCAGCAGCAGCACAGCCTGAGTGCACTGGATTCACAGAGGAACACCAGACCCATCTCAGCACCACTGGACCTTCTACAGGATCATCTCTGCTCCAGCAGAACCACATCTGGCACTGCAGGAGGATTTATTTGGACTGCTACCAACACCCTGACCAGCAGGGTGGCAGGTGGTGTTCTGAATCTGTCAGTGGTTCTTCTCTTTTTTTGTTAGTTTGGGGTTTTGGGGTTTTTTTTACTACTACTTCCTGGTAAAGAACTGCTATTCCTATTCCCATATCTTTGCCTGAAATCCCCTTAATTTCAAAATGATAATAACTCAGAAGGAGGGGATGTTGCATTCTGATAAAAGGCAAGGCGGCACGGCAACTTAGCTTAGCTTAGGTCACTTGGGCTACAGACAACACAGACATTAATATGATGGATGGTTAAAATGTGTTTATTGCTTTACTTGGTGGGGTTAAATAGTTAAAGGGGGCTTTACTAAGTCAGGGGGGCGGAGGGTTTAAAGGTTAGTGAGCAGTGGAAAACTACTGGGGTTAGAAGGGGCTGCTACAGGGAGAGAGGGGGTAGGGTCTTTATTGCTTTTTGTAACATCTCGAGATCTTCTGGGCCCCTGTCTTTATCTATCACACACAGGGGGTTTGCATTCCCCATTCCAAGGGGGGCTCTGCCTTTCCCTGGCAGACCCCAGTCTTTCCAAACTGAGACAAACCCACACACCCAGCAGCAAACAAAGAGTAACCTGAACTGGGTTTGACACCAGCTGGTAAAACACCCCCCAGTGTTACCCTGGTTTTGAAGACTTTTCTAAGCCTTCTGTAATGTTCTTCATATTGGAGTCAGAAATGTTACCTTATCACACTTTGTACTATAAACACTGGCCATGTTTTGCTAACTCTTTCATTGTTTCCATATTTCTAGGTGGGAGGAGAAAGGTGATTGACAGTTGGCTTGACCAATGTGGGTTGAGAGGTGGAATTCCATCCTCCAATCCACAGGCCACATAGGAAATGTATAAAACTGAGTTTTGTAAATAAATTTGTCCCTTTTTCTTCCTGCTTGGCTCACCAGCGTGACCTGGTGTTGTTCTTCCCATGTCCACTGTGATACCCCAGCATGGCAATAAACCCACCAAGAAGAGGAGAAAAATGCTGGGCTGGGAAAAGCCTTCCCTTCCTGAGGATCCAGCTGCCAGGACTGACAATTCAGAGCACACACAGAACTGATGGTCCTCAGGGAGCTTTTGGTGCACAAACACTCCAAGTACAGTCAGAAAGTTCTCCAGAGCACCACATGCATCTCAATCAGCCCAGCATTGAGGAAACAATTGTTCCCATCAGCTGGGACTGCAGCAGGCACTTCCCCAGCTGAAATAGGGTGAGCAATGCATCACCCTGGTATTTGTGGCCTACCACTCCATTACTGCTTCTCTATAAAATTACATTGCTGATAAAAATTTATGTGTCAAACATTTTTGTGATTACAGACCAAAAGTCAAAATTTGCATTTAAATAGATGTATTAAAAACTCAGCAGCACAGGTAGAAGAGGGAAATGCTGTTTTAAGGAAATTTAAATAGGGAGCATGAGCACAGAAGGGATTTTTCTTCTTAAATGATTTGAACAATTTGGGTTTTATTACTGTTCTTGGGTCCAATTAAAAGTCAAGATTGCACCATAGTATCCTGTACCCCTGGACTCATCTCAGGCTGGGCTCGAGAAAATAAGTCTCTTTTCATCTCTCCATTGGGAGTGACCCCATTTGTTGTAAATAAAGTATTTTTTATTCACAGCCCAAGCCCACACTTTTTACCAGCTCCCAGCCCCAGCCATATTATCCTCCTTTTCTGTCCAGCTCTTCACTCAGTTTTCTCTGCATCAGCCACCAGGTTCAGCAGCAGGCACTGCATTTCTGCCCAGACAGCACAGCCACTTCTGAGAGGGATCTCACAGGATATTCTGAGCTGGAAGGGCCCCACAGGGGGTTCTGAGCCCAACTCCTCAGTGCCTCACCCATACACAGCCCAAATCCATGACCTTGGTGATACCAGCACCGTGGTCTCACCAACTGAGCTGGGGAATTTTCAGAGTGCAACCCAAAAATTCGTAAGAAATTCTCCCATTGCCTGACATCAACTACCTCCGAGGACTTAAATATATTTTATTGTGCACCTTTTTACTCTATAAAGGGTTTCTGATGTTAAAGAAATCTTTTTTCTGACCTCTCCCTAGTAGCTTTTCTTTCCTCTTGTAACACATTTTTTATTTTCCATGTGTTGTCAAGATTTAACTTTAACCCTTGCCTCAAAACCTGATTTTGTACTTTCCAACAGCACCTAAATCTTGGCAATGGAATGCCTGTGCCCTTTATAGTCCAGCTGGGATCACCAACACATGTTCTTGACATAAAAACCAAATAAATCAATGCTGTGCAGTGCCTTTTTTTCACCTTTTTTCTTTCTGTCAGGCTTTCCAACCATGATAATGATACAGCATGAATTCCATTATTGTTAATGGAAGGAGTTACATTTAACTGCTGTCAGTTTTAGCTCTGCCATGAGTCAATGCCTTCCTAAACACGCTGGGTTTTCCAAGAAGAAACTGCTACAGAATCAAATAAATCAGCTCTTGGAAACAGATGTAAGCACAGCACAACAACGTCATAACCAAATTGCTATTTTAGGTGTGTGTTTGCTGCCTTCTTCAGACATTCTGTGCTTCCCTTCGTTTCTTTAACACAGGGAAAATTTGTCTGGCAACAGAAATTTCAAGTATAAACAGAGATTAATCACAAGAGGATTTCCCAAAAAATTCACAGCAGAACTTTTCTTCTTCCTAGGCAATCCCTAAATTTCTTGGAACCTTTTTCAGGGGATTTAGAAATCCAGTCAGAAGCACAAAGAACATCACACAACCAAGTGTACTTTCCTACACTGACTCATTCTGGCCTTGCAGACAACAACTGTACTGGCAGCAAAGTTTTCTCCCTCTCCCTGCAGAGCACAGGGCTGCTCCCAGAGCATTCCCTGAAATAAAAACTGTGTCCAAGACATTGGGAACATCAGTGCTGCTCAGGGAATCCCAGCAGGGCTCCCCTGCCAGTGGTGCCTTGCAGACAACCAGGAGAAAACCCAGAAGTGGAGGATTAAATTCTCTATGGCAACATTTCCTCCAGCTGCCTGTCAGAGCCAGGATATTCCTCATTTTCATTAAGCATATTTCAGGGAAATCCTTGCCTGCATTTTTATATAACACATATAATAGGGCCATTTTATGAAATACTGTGAGTTATTTCAATTATTTCCACAGCACAGCACTCAGGGTGATGCTTTAGGGGGCAGATGTCACCTGGCACTCACAGATTGCTGCTTATTCTCCTTTTTCCTGAAGCCACTGGGCAGCAGCAGTGGGGTGGAATGGCAGATGTGAAATCCCAGCTCAGGGCAAGCCCAGTCCCGATGCCCAGTGTTATAAATGTGAAATGATTAATTCATGTTCTTACGATAAATAACGAATTGAAAACTATAAACTTCTGTAAATGTGTATGGGTTTAAAATTGTGGACGTGAGCTACAGGGTGTCTCCCATCATCACGCTGAAACAAAAAGGCAGGCACTGCCCGAGATCATCTTGTCCAGGAATAGAAAGAGGATGGATGGAGGGTTTGGGAGAAGAGCCTCAGCAGGATGGGCTATCAATGGACTATCAATGCTGCTGGGAAAGCCAATCAACAATATATCGATTATTCATCAGCCACGAAGATCCATAGAAACTGGACATTAACATCTGAACTGGGAGAAGGAGCTCTCTTCAGCCTGGCCTGAGACACCCATGGACTGGAATCGCTCACACAGACACAAAGGAGAATATGGGGAAATATTGCCAGAGGGGGAATAAAGTGTATTTAAACCAAGCCCCGAAACGGGGAAATTCGTGACCCACAGGGGAGGCAGCACAGCCAGGTCTGTGTCTCATGGGTCACATTTTCCCGGGTAAAAATTGTCAATTATCTCTGCTGTTGGTGGATTTACCGAAATTCTGTGATTCGATAGTTTGTTTAATAAACCAAATTATTTTAATTGGAATATTGAATTTGGCATTTATAACACCAGGATGCCCCAGGCTGCTGGAATTAACCCCAGCAGGCACAGACAGAGGGGCTGATGGGGCTGCACAAACACCCGTGTCCTCCTCACTCTGTTCACTCAGTGTTTCCCCTTCCTAAATTGATTTCATAACCTATTAAATCTTCAGAACTGTTTCCTATCCCTCTTTGCTCCATTTTTTCCCAGAGGTTTGCCTGCCTTTTTTCTTTTTTTTTTCTTTTTTTGGTCAGCTGTTGCACACACAGCAGCGCTTTCATTAAACTGACCATTAAAAACCTCATTTTGGAGGATTTCTCCACAAAGATATCTAAATATCTGACTTCTCTCAATGTTAATGGGATTGAGCCACTACAATATAAAATCATGGATCTCAGCTGTAATTTTAATATATATAAATGAAAAGTTGGGTTTTTTTTTTACTGTCACAGGATATATAATTTAGAAGTCATTTAGAGTTTGGGAGTTTCTAATGGACATAAATTTACAAAGTCCACAGAAAATTTAATATCTCTTCAGTGAGCCTTGCAAAGTTTTTTTTTAAGTTTCTATTTTTCTTGACCATCTAAAATACTCTGTTCTCCTTTGTTTTAATACTATTTCCAAAAGCAATCGATTTAGTGTGGGGATAGATCTCTGTCTGAATATACATTAATAAAATGCAACTATTCTTATTCAAGAAACCAGACAGAAAGGAGTTGTTAATCTGTATCATCCATTTATTTGCCTTCCCATTCAACTATATGGCATTCTTTACTTATTCCCTTGTCTATTCTGCGTGGGGTTTTTTGCAACATATATTAATAAATATAAAAATATTTAGGGACATGTGGGGTTTGGACTATGCTCCCGTCTACACATTAGCATGGGGCACTGAAAAAGAGTCAACAATTGTTCTCCCCAATCACTGAAAGCACACATACACTTCAAACAATACCTGCTTGCATGCTTTCTATTAACAATAAACAACATTCCACTATTAAGCTTTAAAATTTTTAATATCTTACTAAGCATATTTTTCTACAGCTTTAAAATTTATCCTAAACAAACCTAAAAATCATTTGATCGTTTCATGCCCTTACTTAATATACTTTTGTAACTTCTTCTACTTTTAAACTTTGCAGTTACAACTAATTATAAATTTTTCTGCTCCATTTCTGAGGGCTGTTTGCACAGCTTAGTAAAAGCCTTATTACCTTTAATATTTCCCACATGGGGACACCCTGGTGCCCCTGCAAGGGCAGCTCCAGAGGCAGCACCAGGGACAGACGGACACAGGGACAGACAGACTGCTGGGACACAGGGACAGACAGACTGCTGGGACACAGGGACACACAGACTGCTGGGACAAAGGACAGACAGACTGCTGGGACACAGGGACAGACAGACTGCTGGGACATGCTCTGGACTCAGATCCTCCAGGGATGTCCTGGCACCTGCAGAGTTTCTGATCAAACAGAGGGTGCATTAGTACAGGTTCTAATCCGAAATTCTCACTGATTTCAGCTGGAAGCCCTGCTCAAGCCTAAAGGACTGGAGAAGGTGTAATCTGGGCAGAAATAGAGGGTACATTGTGCCTGCACCTCTTTTTGTTACACTGTGCAGGCTGCAGGCTCAGGGAGGAACACCAGGCTCCAGTCTGCATCCTTATGGGGAAAAACTGCTGCAGGGAATGCAGGGAATACAGGAGATCACCATCCTTATGGGGTAAAACTGCTACAGAGAATGCAGGGAATGCAGGAGATCACCATCCTTATGGGGAAAAACTGCTGCAGGGAATGCAGGGAATGCAGGAGATCACCATCCTTATGGGGAAAAACTGCTGCAGGGAATGCAGGGAATGCAGGAGATCACCATCCTTATGGGGAAAAACTGCTGCAGGGAATGCAGGGAATGCAGGAGATCACCATCCTTATGGGGAAAAACTGCTGCAGGGAATGCAGGGAATGCAGGAGATCACCATCCTTATGGGGAAAAACTGCTGCAGGGAATGCAGGGAATGCAGGAGATCACCATCCTTATGGGGAAAAACTGCTGCAGGGAATGCAGGGAATGCAGGAGATCACCATCCTTATGGGGAAAAACTGCTGCAGGGAATGCAGGGAATGCAGGAGATCACCATCCTTATGGGGAAAAACTGCTGCAGGGAATGCAGGGAATGCAGGAGATCACCATCCTTATGGGGAAAAACTGCTGCAGGGAATGCAGGGAATGCAGGAGATCACCATCCTTATGGGGAAAAACTGCTGCAGGGAATGCAGGGAATGCAGGAGATCACCATCCTTATGGGGAAAAACTGCTGCAGGGAATGCAGGGAATGCAGGAGATCACCATCCTTATGGGGAAAAACTGCTGCAGGGAATGCAGGGAATGCAGGAGATCACCATCCTTATGGGGAAAAACTGCTGCAGGGAATGCAGGGAATGCAGGAGAGGCAGCCAGGTCAGGATTTCACAGAAAATGTGAAATCTTCTGCCTCTCCTGAGAGAAATCCAACACCAAGTGCTTCACAGCCCAGGTCACACTGCAGTATTTACAGTCGGTCCTAATCTCCCATTTCAAAACTGGGTTTGTTTCAGCG
Source organism: Cisticola juncidis (assembly GCA_013400215.1). Taxonomy (NCBI): domain Eukaryota; kingdom Metazoa; phylum Chordata; class Aves; order Passeriformes; family Cisticolidae; genus Cisticola; species Cisticola juncidis. The sequence goes on along the minus strand of VXBR01000356.1, from coordinate 37,588 downwards.
GGTGCTTTAAATCCGGGGATGTCCAAGTCATGATCTGTTCCATATAAAACTTTTGCCACCACGTAAAATTACATTAAAAGGCAGTGGTCCCCCTGTAGCTGGTGCAAAAGGTGAGAAATCCTACAAGAGAAATCCTTGCCAACACAAACTGATTTTCCAGGGCCTGAAGAGAATATTACATGCATATTCTGGGATCAGAGCAGGCAGCACACTCCGAGATTTCTCTGAGCATGGCACCTCTACCAGTCCCTGTGCAAACAAGAATTTCCTGTGCTGGGTGACCCAGCAGCTCAGACACCAATTTCCCCAGCAAGGAGAAACTGCATTCCTCTGTTCTTTGTTTGAATTCACCACTCCTGGTGACCAGGAGTAACATTCAGCATGACAAATAATTTAATGAACTACTAATTCAGAGTTGACCTTCACTGAAAGCACTGTTTAATTACCCAGTGTTTCTGAAGTCAGGCAGAAGAATGTTAAACCATTTCTGAACAGGTGCAGGAGGCACACGTTAATTTTCATTGCAAAGGTCATTACAGAGGTATTTCTGCACTTTTTCCTGGCATCTCTCCTGTCAGAGGATTACTTAGGTATGTTTAGGAAGACAAGGAGAAAAAAAAAAAATTCATGTTCTTTCAGCTTAGCAAAGTCTTGTCTCCTATCTCCTTTTCCCTTTTTTATTTTTAAAGACCAGTGATGAAAGAGGAAATAAATTATCTTGCAAACTGAAGTGGTAAGATTAGATTAGTGCCTACATAGCTAAGAAATACTCGTAGTATGTGTTTTAATACTAATGTGTAAAAAAACTTCAAAGCAGAATGAAGACATATTTTCATATAAACCTGAAAAAAGCCCCACAACAAAAACACTCCACTCACTGAGGAAGAAAAAGAACTCAGCAAATTAACCCCTGCTTGCCAATCAGCATTGTAAGAATTCTTTGTCTGAGAGCAAGATCAGTTTCTTCTTTGATCTGTGGACACGAGATATGAACCAATAACTTTGCAGAGAAATAAAGATTTCTTGGCCTGTCTAGCTTTATCTTATCAGACTCCAGAAGTGGGCTTCATGTTAGAGACTGCTTTATTTTTTAAATCTTATTGCCTGAGGAAGTGTGAAAACAGCCTCAAGAAAAAGTCAGCTCTGACAATATTGAGCTTATTTCTCTCTTTCTCTCTCTCTTTGTTTCATCCTTCAGGCTTTGATGCCTTTCTCACAAGGAGTATTAAAAGTTGCCAGCCCCAGTGAGAACATGAAGAATGTACCAGAAACAACTCCTCAGCACCATGTTTTCCTAAGGTACAAATTACATCTCCTCCTTCAAATGACTCTTCATCTGTATAGAAGGCAGGCAATGGGAGGTGGGATCACATTTTCAAGCTTAATAAAAATGCTGCAACTGTAAAATTCATTTTTCTGGTTAAAAAATGTAGTAGGGGATTTATTCTCAAGGCCAGTGAGGCTGGTAATTGCAGTGGATGGGCTTGTTAGGGTGTGGTGGAGCTGGCTTGGTTAATTTTGGTTTTTTTAAGGTTTTTTAAAACCAGAGATTAGCTAGGAAGTGCCAAGACTTTATGGAGCATCCCTAAAGAACAGACTGAGCACCCCTGTAATCACTGCCCCAAGAATAACAGAAATCAAAGGGGTTTTCCCTCTATCCAAAATAGCACATACCAACTTTTATTACCTGCAGCCTACCTTCAGAGCAGTTCTCCAGGGAATGTTAAAATATGATAAGGGACTCATCCCTCCCTTAGCTTTACACCCTGCAGCCTGGATCCACAAGCCAACATCCCATCCTCAGGGACAGAACAGAGTTCATTGAGAGTAAAGTGCTAATTTTTACACAGGGAATAAACCACTAAAAAGCAGTAAGGGGTATCAGAGTGGTCCTAGAGGATATCAGCTAGATAAGGTGCATTAAACTTGTTGAAAATCACTGGATTATTTAACTGGCTGTCCCCAGCACACAGCAAATCCAGCCAGATGCCAGGCTGGAGGGGAATTTCATGCCTTGTTGTCACAGAGAGGCTCCTGGCAGCAGTACAAACACTGGTGGTGCCAGTGGAGTGTCTCAGAGAAAGCTTTCCCTGAGCTGGCCTGGGCAGGAGCATCCTTCTGGCACTCTGCTTCTGAAACCTTGGCTGCTGGAAACACATTGCTGACTTTAAAAACAAACTCACATTGATATCAGCGTTGCCAATCAATTCCCTAGTCCCTGCCTGGCTGTGTAAAATCAGGATTTCAAGGGGTTTTGTTGCTGTTGTTTTTTTTTTAAGCAGGAAAGGAATCCCACTCCTAGGGAAGTGGGAATCCCACTCCTAGGAGTGGGGAGGAGGATGCAGCAGCTCTTCCCTGCCTTTCCCAACCTGTGTGAGCCCCCAGGGCAGTGTCCTGAACAGAGCTGCCCTTCCCAGTTCTCTCCTCCCCAGTGTTGTCACAGTGGTCCCACAGTGGCCCCGATCCTCACATTAGGGCCAGCAGAGGCAAACAAACCTAACTCCACAAAACCCAACTCATTTCAGGTCAGAGCAGCTGCCTGATCCAGCCAAGGGTAAAAACAAAATTATTTTTATATTCATGCCTGTTGCAGGATTTTATTACCAAGAGGATTGTTTGAGCTCTTGGTATTTATTTGAGTAGGACATACTGGGAGATTCATTTAGATCCAGGTTCCACAGTGAAGAATGGTTTTGTGGAAACTGTGAAATTACTGCTCTGAAACAACCAATGGCTCAATAATTTCAAAGACCCTTTTCAGATGTTTTTTTTGTTTGTTTGTTTGTATGTTTTGGGTTTTTTTTGGTGTTCAGGCATTCAGCTATTAGCAAAGACAACATTTTGATTCAAGTCGTCCTAAGGTCATGGCAATTAATAAACACATTCTGTTCTACAATACTAAAATTGCCAAAAAAATCCCCCTATTTCAATAAATCAGATGACTATAAATCATGTTTTTACTGAAACAAACATGAGGTAATGGGAAAAATAATTGACCACACTCTTTCCTAAGCAAGCCCAGATTATTAGTGGTTATGTTAAATATAGAAATTCACATCCAGGCCATTAATGCATGCTTATAATGCATCAATAATTCAACAATTCTTAAGTTCAACCCGGGAAATCATCTTTTACAGATAATATATAGCACAGCACCGTTAGACCAGAAGCCATCAAGTGTGAAAAGGATGGAAATATGGCCAGCTCTGCCTTTTGTGCAGGATCAGCAGGATGGGAATCCTGGGCACAAAACCCCAGCCACACCTCGAATAGAGGAGCAGGCAGCTTTTTGTGACACTTGAATTTCCACTGAGTAACTCTGTGCTAAAGGAAAATAAGAGAAGGCAAAGCTCTCTGTGTGTCTCACACGTAGAGGCACTAATAGCTCTCTCCCACCATGGTGCCTGGGCTCCTATAGTTTTATCATTAAAGATTTTGGTCAGTCAACTGTGGTGGTAATTATCACATAAATTAACTGAGAGACAGGAAAACCAGAACCTAAGATCAAAAACAAAACCAAAAAAAACCCCCTCATCTTCAGCAACAAAGTACAGACTTCATTTTCCAGTGATATTTTCAAACATAACACCAATGATGACCCAAGTTTTTTTTCCTGGAATATTGCTTAGGTTACAGAAAGAAAGTCTATTAGTGAGTGCATTTACCCCCTGGTATCCAGCTTTTATCTGCTGACCTGTCAGAGTAAAACAATTTTGAAGATGTATTTTCAGATACAGGTGATTAGCACAGCAAGGACAGCAGCAGAGTGAAAATTCTTTTTTAGAAAAGTGTTACTGCCAAGGAGTGGAGGTAGGAAGAAGGAAAAGCAAAGAACCAATCAGTCTGGGCTGCAGTGATCACATTGTTTTGGGCTGTGGGGATTTTTTGTTTGCTGTCAGTTGGGTTTTTTTAGATAAGGTTATTCTGTTTTAAAACAGTTCACATCCTGCTCAGTTCTGCATGGGAATGTTCTCTTTTCAGTGCATTCAGCTGACAATGCAAATTTCTAAGAGAATCCTAAACCTTGTCTTTAGACAAGTGTTTAAATAAAGGCACCTTGAGATTTCACTGCTCCATTCCATCTCTCCAGGACAGATTCACATTTTATTTCTGCTGTCCTTGACAGAGTAAGGCTAATTTATTTTTTTAACTTTTTTTGAGATCTCCAGCAGAGAAAACCTCTCCCTGGCACTAAATGATGTTTGCCATTAGGAGGTTTACTGTGCATTTGTTGTCTGGCTTGGGACGTTTTCTGTCCATTTAAATTCCAAGTTCATCCTCCACACAAGGAAAAGCCACAAGTCCCTAACTGTGGTGGCACAGATGTTATCTGTGTGTACCAACACGTGGGAGCCTGAAATGCTTGGAGATCACACTGGGCAGTTGCTGATATAAATGAAAGGGCATGACTCTTGGCTAATTTAATTATGTCAATCACTACTCCCTGTAAAGCAATATTCTCTCCCCTCCTTTTCTCTTCCTTCATCTCTGCTGGAGTGTTTAACAACGCTGCAGGAGGAGCTGAGGCCTGAAGATGTTACATGAACCTCTAACACTGCACTGCTGCTTGATTAACCCTCAGGCTGCTGGGCAGGACAGGACCTCTGGACATCAGGCAGGGACACCTCGAGCTGCCAGGACCGTGCCCAGGCAGCTTTGGCACAGCCCCAGGAGCCCAGAACTTGCCCAGGTAGCCAACTGTGGGCCAAATATTGCTGAAGCCTGAGGGTTGCTGGCTTTCCCAAAGGAATTTCTCCCCTGTGAGGGTGGGCAGGCCCTGGCACAGGGTGCCCAGAGCAGCTGTGGCTGCCCCTGCATCCCTGGAATGCCCAAGGCCAGGCTGGACAGGACTTGGAGCAGCCTGGGACAGTGGGAGGTGTCCCTGCTCTGAGTCTCTTCTGAGATTCTGTAATCCAACCCAATCCAACCCAAACTCTTCTGAGATTCTGTAATTTCTATAAATCATGATTCCAGCAACACAACCAGAGTTTTACATTTAAAGCTTATTCTTCCTTAAATACCCTGTAAGGGACTCCTCAACACCTCCCTTAAGCACTGGACACTTACAGAGAGAGGTCCAAAGCCATTGAAAGATTTGGGATCTGTGGTGGGGCCCATTTGCTACCTTTACATGCAAGCCCACATAATGCTGCTGAATCAGAGGCCTTTAAGGGTTAATAACAAAAACAAAAACAAAAACAAAACAAAAAAAAGTTTGGAAGGTATAGGATAAAATTCATTTGTCACTGTCCCCATATCATCACAGAATGAGAGATGCCATGTTACAGAATTCTATGTAAACAAGATTAAAACTCACTATTTTCTAATTCTGCCGTTGCTCTTCCAGGCAATGGAACTCTTAAATATCTTCCAAAGGACAAAAACAAACAACACTTTTTTTTTTTTCTTTTTGGTTTTGCTTGCCTCATGCCCACAGCACCACAGAGATATTCCCTGGCAGAAGCATTGGATGAGCCAAGGAGATTGGATGGGATTCACATAATAATAATAAACCCCTGACATTTGGGAAAACTTGGCAGGCAAAGAAAACACCACACAAAACTCCACACATAAATCAGACCTCCAAAACTTTTAAAAGCAGCAGCAGCCAAAGAGCTGAGATTGGCAAATTAATCCAAGTTTGAATCTAACTTCTGATAAAATCTTTGCCCATGGCCAGAATGGAAATAAGCCACGTCTCTGAGGGTGTCCAGCACTTCTCAAAATGGCTTAACAATAGCGAGACAGATCTCCAGAAGTGTTTTGTAAAACAACAGGTTTTAATAAAAGCAAAATAACAAACAATATATAAATAAAAGAAAAAGCTGAGCACAGGTGTAAGAGAAACCTCTGACACCCTGCTGCAACACCCCAAAAAGCTGATGAGTTCTTTTGTGCTCCTTCTTAAATAATTAATGTTCTAGCAGGGACAGTTTTGTTTGCTGCCAGTAGAATTTAGCTGCATTCTGAGGAACAGCCAGAGAGACCCATCAGTGTTTTTATCTTTGCACTGAGCCAATTACTGTCAGGACAGCAAAAAAATTTCTGGTTTCTTTACCTTATAAGAAACACAAGGGGTGAGTCTGAAACCTTTCCCTGTATGGAAACACCTGCTCGGGTGTGGAAATGCTTTCCTACAACTCCCCATTATCAATTATCACTTTTCCTAGGGCTGTTTTCTGTTCTGTCACTCTCCTGTCCAACAGCCCTGTGCCAGACTGGGAGGTGGGAGCAGTCAGTGGGAGATATTTTTCTATTTTTCTATTTTTCTCTCCTGCACACAGCAACAATGGCTGGTGAATAATAGGCAGATGTTACAATGCTCGTTTCAGGGGCTGCTGCAGTGATTACCTGTCATTAACTCAAGAAAGAAAAATCCTGATATTAAAAAAGGAAGGGAAAGGGGAAAGGGGAAAGGGGAAAGGGGAAAGGGGAAAA
>VXBR01000356.1:9598-27205 GCA_013400215.1 Cisticola juncidis | reverse complement strand
GGAAAGGAAAGGAAAGGAAAGGAAAGGAAAGGAAAGGAAAGGAAAGGAAAGGAAAGGAAAGGAGAGGAGAAAGGGGAAAGGGGAAAGGAGAAAGGAGAAAGGAGAAAGGAGAAAGGAGAAAGGAGAAAGGAGAAAGGAGAAAGGAGAAAGGAGAAAGGAAAAAGGAAAAAGGAAAAAGGAAAAAGGAAAAAGGAAAAAGGAAAATTTTTGAATAGCATCAAAGCTGAGTGAAACTGCATCCCACATTACAGGGCCCTGAGATGAGGTTTACCTGAAAGCCAAAGCAGTGATTTTCTCCCTAAACAGATCAATAAAACATTTTGGAATCTAAAATAACGTGATCAGATTCAATTCAATAGAAAACAGCTTTCAAGAAAACTAATGCTTCTTTAAAAGATTTAAATAGTGTTCTTTCATCATAATTCAACAAATACATTTTAAAAGCCCCTGAATATCATAAATGCTGATTCCTGTCTTTAAATTTCCCATTATGTATTTATAGCTACACAATTTCTGTACACAAAAATAACACAACCCAGAGCCACACACCAGATTCACAAATCCATTTCTAATGCCATACATCAGAGGAGCTGTTTAACTGGATTGCATCACTTAAAACACTCTGTCCAACAATCACCTTTAGGGGTTTATGGAACAACACAAGCACCAGAGTTGCCCACAGTAATCTGCAAAGAGCAACATCTGCATTTTGTTGTGTGAAATAAATACCATAAACTCATTTAGACAAGTGCTCTTCACCTGCATTTATTTTTTTGCATCTGAACTATGCAGTGGTGTTGGAGTCCAGGATATCCCTCTGGCAGCCCTGGAGAATTTGGAGACCGGACAGGGGGGTCTGGGATCTGTACAGAGGGGTCAGAGCCTCACACAGAGCCCAGGAGGACTCTGATTTTGGCTTCTGTCCATGGGAGTGAATACTCACATGTAAGAGGAATTACAAATCCTAAGAATTTAGAAATAAATAGTAGTTTGTTATAGAATATAAATATAGAAATTAGGATTCTTAGCATATGGGGCTGAAGAGACAAGCTGGAGGAATTGGGGAGTGGCCCCTGTGCTCCTTGTTCTTGCTCTCGTCCCCCATCTTTTCCTGAGTTGGACTTTAGAGATTGGTTTAGAGTAGAACTGACATGTTAGTGTAGGTAGTAGGTATTGGTAAAATTTTGTAAATAAAAAATCCATCTTGGACAGTGGTTGGGTGNCTCAGGGAACAACAACCCCGAGACAGTGGAAAAGCTGTTGAGCAGCACGAGAAGAGCAATTCTTTCCATGAGCCATTGAGCCCATGATCCCTGCCTTATGAGTCAGATCACTGAACATCAATATTCAGATCAATAGCAATGATCATTTCAATCCATCCTTTTCTCCTGCTTCACCCACCTGTCAATCCTGTCCCAGTAAAAAGGGCTGTACCAAGCACTCCCTGTGCCTCCTGCAGCTCCTCCACCCCTGATCATTCCTCCCCCTTCCCTGGAGCACACCCTGTGCCACACAGGCTAACCAGGATTTGTGTGCAGTGTACAACCAGAGAGATTTGATTTTACAGGCTGCAAAACAGCACAGACAGGGCTGTACATTCTGTGTTGGATATTTTCTGTGTTCCATGCCTTCTCTCGAAGTTGCTAAATATCCAATTTGCTTTTTCTGACAGCTGTCAAGCACCGAGCTAATGCTGCTGAGAACTCCATCTGATGTTTCCAAAAAAAAAACTTCTGAGCAATAATAGTCACACACACCCTCATCAAGGAAAGATTTCCATCTATTATGAAATTCTCAAAGTGGATTTTATTCTGGCACTTAATCCTCCAGCTTTCTGCACTTTCCCAGTCAGTTTTAGTTCTGCCTGCTAGGAACAATCCTGTCTCAACAGACATGTGTCATTATTTTGTCCCTTTTGCAAACTGAACACTGTAGATTCCCATGGACTTCCCTCCATCAACCCCCTCCACAGTAAAAAATCACATTATTGATTCCAGTGAAACACTGGCAGATCCAGTGGCTTCATTACACTTCACACTGGTTCATGGATGTGGCCCAAAGTCTCCCAATCACTTTTCCTGTCTGTGCTGAGGTGCAGACCCCAATTTCTCCACCACCAAGGTGTGTCTAAGGCTGCTGCTCTCTGCTGGTTCTGGCTGCATTCCCCTTTCCCCATTGCCCTCCCTGCCTTCCCTGGGAATCCCACCCCTCTCTCCTCAGCACAACCTGTATCTGCACCACGTGTCTTTTTTCCATCAACAACTCCATCTGTCACAGACAGCACTGGGAGATCTCAGGGATCTTCCATTCTGTGGGATTTCTTGCACAGAATGTGCACAGAATATGCATTTCTTGCATAACTCTCACCAGGGGGGTTTGGCCTGCCAGTTCAACTTTTCTGCAGTGTTCCATGGATATTGCATTTCAAGCAGCCAGTCCACTCCCTAAAGAATGGACCTTTGTGTGAGAACCTTCCCAGCTTTGCTGCAGAGAGCACCAGTCCTTGGAATTTTGGAATTGGGCTTATTTTCAGGTTAGAATATTCTCAGGTGTCCTTTCCACACACTTTAGGGTTTTTATTCTCTCCATCCTGCACTATTAGCAATGAAGGAGTTATGTTGTTTTCCCCTCTCTGTTCCTTCAGCATTGAACCCAGAGATCCCATAAAGGAAGGGACAAAATCTCCCCTTGGAATGCAGCTTGAATCCAGGCAGGACTTCATTCCCAGACCTGAGGGAAGCAGGAGAAACATCCCACAAGGAGGAGAAGTGGGATGGAACAGAAAGAAGAGGAAGAGGAGTGTGCCTGGGACAGGCTGATGGAATCTCCAGAGGGTGCAGGCAAAGCAGTCCCTGGGATCATTTCCCCACTTTGAGCAATAAAAAAGATCTCCCAAGAAACCACAGAGGATACCAGGAAGGAGCATTAGTGAGGGGGCTGCTCACAAGGATCTGCACTGGGACCAGGGTTCTGAAAGAAATCATTTATTGACACAGCCAATTTGAATATGGGCCATTTTCTTTAAGAATATGAATCATGAGAAAGTTGTCTCCTGTTACATCAAAGTGTCTTCCAGGGAAAAGTAGATGATGATACAAATACCCCTAAACCTGCAGAGGATCAGCCTATTTCATTTAACTGCACATCAGTTGGTACAAAATATTTTTAGCATTTCAACAAGTGAACTTTAGAGCTGCTTTAAAAGTACTCTCTGAAGAATGTTACTGCTCTCTCCTTTTGGTACCAAACAAAGCTGAAGAAAACCCAACTCCAGTGTTATTCACCACGTGCAAATGAAGGTTTCCAGTGCTAGTTAAACATCCAGTCTAAAGGAGTAATTTTTATCCACAACTTGTCAAACACAGACTGTTCTGAGCATACCTGCAGCTTGTAAATCTATATCCTCCTGAACACATTCTTAAATAAACATTCCTGAGTCAGTGATAGGAACTTGTACTGAGCTGGCATAAATACACTTGTAATAATAATACTAATAAATACTATCTGCTTTCATTAGTTTTAGTGGGTTTATTGTCTTAGTAGCTCTCATCATTGTTTTATTCCTGCAGGTGAATGCTGTTTGAAGCCAAATGATTCAAGTATTCAGAATTTCTGCCTTGAATGACAAAGACTCCTCTATGATGCTGGTTCTGCCCTGATCCTTGCAGCTCCCACTGTCAGATTCTCCAGCTGTTTTAGCAGAACTGAGCCCTTCAGTGTGATCAGAGCACCCAGGGGAGCAGAGCCCAGCCCCAGAGATGGGATTTCTGCCACTCCATCATTTCCCCTCTACCTTTGGATTGAATCCTCTGCAGACCTTGCTGTTTGCATCAGATTTTTGCGTAATTCTGTTTCACCCATGGTGCTCCTGCCTCCTGTGTGCTTTTCTTTCCAGCTCCCTGTTGCACTTCTAGTGACCAAAGTGCAAAAAAAGTCAGACAAAACAAGGCCTATTGCCTGTAGGAAAGGACTTGAGACCAGAAAATACAAATATTTGGAACCCATAACTCATACTGAAATTTTCTTTTGGGTTTCAAGGAATCTGAGTGGCAAAGCAATTGATTTGTTCTTCAATATCCTAACCTGGCTTACACAAAAGACAGAAAACCATCTTAAATTATTTTGTCTCTGCAGTTTCTATTACTTTTAGGCTGTGTGGATCTAAAAATTAATAACACACAACATCTTGGTCTTGATAAAAACATAATTTGTGAAGGATTTCAGATCAATCTTTTTCTCAGTGTAGGCCAAATATATATATATATTTTATAACTGTGTCATTTAGCTGTGTAAACTATCCTTCAAGATAAGGGAAAAAAACCACCACAAAACCAAACTCTCAAACAAACAAAACCACCCTGCTCTGCTCCTCTTCTCTGTTCTAGGAGTGCTCACAAAAGGGCTCCTCTGGGGTGCAGGTGAGAAAAGCAGAAACCTGACAGTGAAGAAAGCCAGGGATTTGATAGGGTGTGGCAGGGGTGGGGTTAATTTCATCCCAGAGCCCTATGTGGGGCTATATTTTGGATTTGTATTTGGATTTTGGATTTTGGATCTGTGGCCCCACCAGTGCTGGTAAGGGTGTCACTGCCATTGTCAGGCTCTGGCTGAGCTCTGTTTGCACAGCATCAGGGCTTGCTTTATTTTATTTTTTTTTTCTCTTCCTCATTTTCCCCACTCTCCCTCCTCAACCAGTGAGCTGGGGCTGCACAAGTGTTGCCATGAGGTTTTTCCTGGCTGCCTGAGCGTTTCCTATTAAGGAGAAGTCTGTACCGTCTCACGCTCTGTTAATGTAAACACCAGCTCTGTCCCACAAACACAGCCATTGTTTCACATTCCATGCTGGGACAAACAAGACTGTGTGACAGTCCCTTTGACCAATGTGGTGGGGAGATGGGAATTCCATCCTCCAATCCACAGGCATCATGAGAAATGTATAAAAGTGGAGTTTGGTAAATAAAGTTGTCTTCCTGCCCTGCATGCTCTGTGAACCCAGACCTGTGTCCCAGTCTCATTTCCTGGTAGGCCTTGTGGTGATACAGAAGAAACAAGGAGGGGACACAGCCCCCTCTGCACACACAGACAAGAGCTCTGTCCTTTCACCCCCTGCCCAAATTTGCCCTGATTCGTGTGCAATGGGTTTGGTAGGTCACAGACAAACTGCTCTCTTTAATGCATTAACAGATGTAAATGTAGCTCAGCAGTGTAAAGGATAAAGGGTTAACTACTCAGTGAGAAATCCCAAATTGCCAAACCCCAGTGGTAAATGCTAGAATGCTCCCAGAAGGGTGCTCAGTCAGAGGCAGCTCTGGGAGGTACATCCCAGTTTCTGATATCAAACAATCCTGAAGGAAAAGTGCTGCTAAATACAAATCTTGCCTTTCAAACCTTGCCAAACTCATGTTGTTTCACCTGTTTAAATTTCTTAAACCATGTAGCATGAGGACAAACTTTTCATTTTACATCAACAGATCTCTCTTACTTCCCAGAGCTCTCCTTCCTCCCGGGAGATGCATTTTCCAGCTGCCTCCCCACATTCAGAATTTAAAGACCTGCCAGCTCTATGATTTCTGACACATCTTGCAGGAGCAGTAAAACCTCCCACAAAGGATGCTGTTTATTGCTTGTGCCTGTGCTACACAGGAATTGCACTACAACACAGGAATTACACTACAACAAACACAGGAATGACACTACAACACAGGAATTACACTACAACAAAACTACAGCACAGGCTTGAGAACTCAGTCACTTACATCAGATGTAATGGTGGGACAAAGAGGAAAGGAAAATTTCCCCACCTGTAAATTCTTGCAATCCAATTCTGTTCATGTCCATGAGCAGCAGGGCTCCCCCTGGGACAGGAGCAGCCGTGCAGGGATGCTCAGCAGGGCTCAGGGCACTCAGAGCCATCTCTGGGGCTTTAGATGGGCTCAGAGGGCTTTGAGTACAGGGACAGGGATTGCCCAGGACCACAGCCCTCGGGGACATCAGCTCTGCTGAGAGACTTCAGCTCTATCTGAGGGATTTCACCTCTACTGAGGGACCTCACCTCTACCCTAAGAGACAACACTTCTACCCTAAGGGACCTCACTTTTACCCTGAGGGACCTCACCTCTACCTGAGGGACTTCAGCTCTGCTGAGGGACCTCACCTCTACTTGAGGGACCTCACCTCTACCTGAAGGACCTCACCTCTACCTGAGGGACATCACCTCTACCTGAGGAACTTCACCTCTACCCTCAGGGACAACACTTCTACCCTCAGTGACCTCACTTTTACCAGGGTGACCACCCTTTTACCTGGGTGACCACCCTTTTACCTGGGTGGCCACCCTTTTACCTGAGTGACCACCCTTTGACCCTGAGTGACCACACTTTGACCCTGAGGGACATCACCTCTACCCTGAGGGACCTCACTTTTACCTGAGGGACCTCACTTTGACCCTCAGTGACCACAGTTTTACCCTAAAATTACGACCCTTTCACCCTGAGGGACCTCACTTTCATACTAAATGACATCACTTTGACCCTGAGTGACAAGACTTTTACCCTGAGGGATCTCACCTTTACCCTGAGGGACCACACTTCTACCTTGAGGGAATCTCACTTTTACCCTAAATGACAACACTTTTACCCTTTGGGACCACACTTCTACCCTCAGTGCCCTCACTTTTACCTGAGTTACCACACTTTTACTCTAAATGCCCTCACTTCTACCCCAAATGCCCTCACTTTTACCCTAAATGACCTCACTTTGACCCTGAGTGACAACACTTTTACCCTGAGTGACCTCACTTCTACCCTGAGGGATGACACTTCTACCTTGAGGGACCTCACTTTTACCCTGAGGGACCTCACTTTTACCTGAGTGCCCTCACTTTTACCCTCAATATTCTCACTTTTACCCTCAGTGCCCTCACTTTTACCCTCAATATTCTCACTTTTACCCTCATTATTCTCGCTTTTACCCTCAGTGCCCTCACTTTTACCCTCAATATTCTCACTTTTACCCTGGTGCCCCGCTGAGCTCAGGCTGAGCTGCAGCAGGAGGAGCAACTCTCCCTGCTGCAGCAGTGCCTCCTCCAGCAGCACAGCCCAAGCTCAGAAATTTGCACATTTGAAATTCACTTTTCTGAGCTGCCCAGGGCCTGCCATGGCTGCACCTCCACCCTGAGCAAGCAGGAAAAGTTTCAGAAGTCTGTGAGCTCTTGAGAGAAAAGAGGATGAAGGGGATATCTTCATTAGAGGGTGGTGACACCCCTGACACGACCCAGATCATCACCAGGAATGTCACATTTCAATTAGCTCTGCCCTGTGCTGATAGCACTTTGCATATCACACTCTCCACACACATTTAATAACTGAAGGAATTTCTTAAGGAAAAATTTCAAATTCTTATGAGACGGGAAGGAGCATGAAATTATAAAGCCTTTTTCACTGTCAAATGAAAAAATCATTAACAATAAAAGTTACAGGATTAGAGGCAGAGCAGAGGAAAGATGGCCCAAGAATGTAGACACTGATTTGGGATTTGAGAAACACGAATTCAAATCCTGGCTCTGCTGTACTCCTTCTCCTGGCACATCACTCAGGCTGCTCAATTTTCTGGCTTCTCCTTCTGTAATAAAGAGATAATAGCACACACTAATCTCACTGCAATACTGGGACTTGAGATCTCGTAAATGCCACGGAGCTGTGGAAATGAACTTGATCAAAACCCCCTTAATGCTGCAATCTGGAGCAGATCCAGAGTGCAAACAATTGCCAGTGGAAGTGTTTGGGGTGTTTACATGCATGTGGGAATTCTCATAAAGCCTGAGCAAGAAAATGTCAGGGATGTTTCTGAAGGAAGGATCTGAGGACATCCACAGGCTCAGGCCAGGCTTATTTAACCCCTGAGTTTTTTCTGGTTTTGTTCTTTTGTTTTTTGGTTTTTTTTTTTCCCTTGGTTAACTCAAAACAGCACTTGGAAGGATGGAGAATTTAGAACATTCACAGAAAAATCCATCAAAAAGAAATAGGGACTGGATTCTTAGAAGAAAGAAAAATTAGGAAATTGCTGCAATATTTCTTTACATGTACATTTGTATATGGCCAAGGGAAAGCTACAATGCTAATTTTAGTTACAGAGTTATAATTTGCAATAATCTACAGTGATATTTCAGAAAACCCCTGGTGTTAGGAGTGCCTCTTGTTTTCAAGATGTTCTATTTGATTCCAGTGAGCCTTATGCTCCTGAAGCTGCTTTGAGAGAGTAACTTTAGCTGCCCAAATAAATACAGAAATCACCTGCAGCAGTGATAAAGCACAATCCAGAGACAGTGTCTCCCTTTATTTCTGTAAGAGAATTATGATTTCAGTGAACTGAGCAGCAGAACCACCTGTAAATGACAAGCACACCACTGATACCCAGGTTTGTACCTCTTTTACCATTTAGGAAATGACAAATTATAGCACTGGTTTAACTCTTATAAACCTGCTCCCACATAACTTTTCTTTTGTTCAAGATATTGATGATTTTACTCATACAAACTTCATATTAATGATGCTAAGAAAAAAAATCAAAATATTTCATTTCCCTATGGGAAATGAAACCTTGGAACACACAGGCTTAAAAAACCCCAAGCCCACCAAATTAAACAGAATTATTACATTTAGCTCCCTAAACAGGAAAGCACATAGTGAAACATATCTAACTAATGGAAAAGCAGTATTACAAATCAGCCATCTAACAGTGAATTACTTTGCAGCAGCATTAGGAAAAAAAAATAAATCCAGCAGAGGTCAGGCTCAGCTACCCCAGTGAAACTTTTTCTGAAGCAAAACCATCCATCAGAATATTCTGCTGCCCATCATTAGGAGCAGGCAAATGCCTGGCTGCTCCTGGTCCTTAATGAATTCCTACAATAACTGTTGAAGATATCTGAAGATATTGCAAAACAACAATGACTATAATGACAGTGGAGCAGATCCTAACAACTAAACAGTTCCTCATCCCAGCTCAGCTGAAGTAATGGAGCAGAACTTACTGCATCATTTACGTTGTCTAACTACCATTCCTCATCCCTTTTTCATTGTAATTTGCACATATCAGTAATTCAAAGTGCTGCAATTTAAAAAATATTCAACTCTCTAGACTAATACTCTCATTCAGGCTGCATCAGAATAGAGAGAGATGAATAAATAAGAATACCATCATTAAGTCTTTTTCTTCTCTATTTATGAGAATAAAGTTATAATATTGGTTTATTTGTAAGAGAATTGTGGTATTTTATAATAGGTCTCTGTCACAATTTTTTCACAGGTTTTTTTTCCATGCCTCTCAGGTAGAAATCCCTAGACCACACTAAACTCATTTTGGAAAATAGATTTATTGTTTTAACAATTTTTAAAGATGCGTTTAATGAGGGGGAAAAAGAACACAAAATGCCCTATAATATTTGCAATGCAACAACAGCCATTTCTCCCTTATTTTGTTCTGCATGTTTACAATTCCAAGAAAAACACAGCTCACTCTAAAATTGGAGAAAAGGGGTTTAAATGCCGTTTTTTCACTGGCTTTATAGACCCTTCCTGCAAGTGCCTCTGCCAGACTGCAGGAGGAGTGAGGGTGAGCCTGGAGAGCAAAAGCCTTTTAGCATAAATATCTTTACATCCAGCAGGGTTTAAAACATGGACAGCCCTGGCAGACCTTCCAAAGGATGAAGCTGTCAAATTAACACCAAGCAGCACCCCTGGCTCATCTTTCTGTTACTTTGAAATCTCCTAGTCAAGGAAAAGTGCTACTAATCAACCAAGATGACTTAATTACAGTATGTTTATCAAATTATGGAACAGCTGTTGTTGTGTGCACAACCTGAAGAGTAAGAAAAAACAGCAGAATGGGTGAGAATTGGAGAAACTTTCTGAAAACACTGCAACACTTCTGATTTTTTTTCTTTTTTCAGAGAACCCCAGTGCAATACTGAAGGGAAATGTCTTGTTTGCCACAGGACTGCAGTTCCACCAAGGGAGGTGTGCAGGGGAGGGCAAGTTCATCTTTCAGAATAAGCTGGAATAAGAGAAATGCAGCACAGCCAAGTGTCCCATCCTGTGAGAGCTCTTTCTTTCCCTGCCAGCACACTCAGATCAGCCCCTGGCTGCATTTTGGGCTGGGATGGCACAGCCAGAGCTGGGTCTGCTCCCAGCACTGCCCTCTGCAGCATCCCCACCTCAGGGAGCTTCTCTCTGTGCAATGGGAAAACCTCTCCACGCCAGGGAATCAGTGATTCTCAGCTTATCTGGGTTTTACATCCATTTCTGCCACACACCCCCTGCCAGTCACTATTTGTCCTTGATTTCCCACTGCATATTTGGAACAATTCTATCTCCTCTGCCTGTCATGTTTGTTTTCAGTGAGTTTCTGGAGCTGTCTTGCCTTGCTTTGTTTACTGGTTTGCTCAGAGCACTGCAGCTTTGCTGGAGTCCTGTAGGCATTACTGCACCATTAACAGAAGGTCAAACACCTAAATCCACAGGCTGTGAAACTGAATTTTAAAACCCAGGATTTCTCTGGAGGTAGGCTGTTAAAACTGGACTTACCTCAACATATTCCTCTATCGAAATGAAATAGGAAAACATTGCAAAGCAACTATAGCTAGGAATTGAACTGAAATTCAACTGCAGGACACTGAATACAAAATTCCATTATTACAAGAGGTTTTTGAGAAGGGGAAGATATTTGTTTCAACACATGCAGTTCCAACACCTTAACACCTGTGTGCTGGACAGGAATTTCTGGTTTGAAATGCTTTTTCTGAGGCAGGGAAGGGGGCAGAGCATTTCAGCAGTGTGGTATCCATGTCCTGGGTGAGGAGGGCATCCTGCCCAGGCAGATGGAGCTGCCAGGACCCAGATCCCATCCAGGCTGATTCCAGGCCACCCTGGGGCTGGGGCTGAGCCTGCTGGCACAGGGACCCCTCAGCTGAGGGACAGTCCTGCTGCTGATTCTGAAAAATCCCCAACAATTGGTGCCCATGGAGCTCCAGCAGCCTTGAACCCTCCCCAGGCTCCAAATGAGCCTTTTCTTCTTTTCTGTTGTGGGTCCCCAAACCTCTGCTTTAGCTGGTTGAGGGAAAATGAATATCTTTTCCTGGAAACTACATTTATAGCTGCTGAGACATTGTGTTCACAGCCAAATTAATGTTAGCTTCCTCAAAACATGCTGTGATTATCTCAGGGACTGCTGTCTCCCCTGGGTTGGAAACCCCAACCTCCTCCGTGCAATTTTTACCAGAATTTTTCTAACAAAAGCTGTCAATTGCATCAAATTCTGCTAAGGGCTGGAAGGTTATTCTGTGCTAGAAAATACTGTTCGTGACAGAGGAAAAGCGAGAAGCAACAAGCATGCTGAGCACTACAGAATTGATTTAAATCTATCCTCAAGATGAACAGGCTTTTTTTTTTCATCCAGTAAGCCAGGCAGTCTGTTTGAAATAATGAAATCTTATTTCAAAGACATTAAGAGGAAGATTGTATTCAGTGTAGGAGAATAAATGCAAAACTCTTCTATTTTCTAGCAAGGACTGTGTCTAATTTTTTCAGTGACATGGAACTTGGTGTGATGGGGCAGAACTCAGCTTCTCACATTAATACAGTGGAACAAAAAAGTGAACGTATCTATTATTTTATCAATACCCATGTGCAACAGAGAAAAGAACAGGACAAAGGAAAATGTAATTTTAAATGTATATAAAGCAAAAATATACTCAGCCTAGTACAGAACAAGCCATGCTCATTGCCTAATACAAAATATCCAAGAGCTGGAGTTTATTTTAAGCAGAGAATTATTAAAAACTGTTTAAGAAGTATAAAATACCATGAACTGTAGAATTTTGTCTGATACTTCTGTGTTTACTATAAGTATAGAAAGTTATATCCTGAATAAAAAGTGCTTAACCATTATTGGTTTTATGCTTGTGCTACAAAGAAAAACTTTACCAAAGAATAAATTCCAAGTATAAAAGAGCAACAAGTGTTTTGGATTTGAAAGCCTCTTCTCAGAAAGGGAAAAGGCAAAAAAATAATCAGAACAAATACTTTTTACACATGTCTTTTAAAATTTTGGAGCTTAATTCATTATATTCCCCATTCTGACTTTATAGAGAGCATTTTCTAAAGGAAAGCATGATGAATTAATTATCCATAGCTGTTTTGAGGGAAAAAAGGTGTCTGTGAGCAATCTGTACACAAAGTAATCAGCCAAAGGTGACACAAACACAACAGTGACACAACCCAGACACAAGGGAAACACAAGAGAAAATCACTTTATCCTACAGCCAGGAGCAGATTAGGTTATTTTCTAAAGACTAAAAACCACCAGACCCTCCCTTGGGCTCTGCCAGTCTGGTGAGGCAGCAAGGGGAGCCCCAAGGATTTCTGCACAGAGAAATTTGGGAAAAGCAACAGGAAAACACAAGAACAGGCACTTACTGAGAGGAGGCTCTGCTCGTGGAAACGATAGGCACCACTCGCATGGGGCTGCTGGGGAGATTCCTGCCGAGAGAAAAGAGATTTTACTGAGAGGGAGGGAAAAGGACATTTTTACCGGGAGTGAGGGAAAAAAGACATTCTTACTGGGAGTGAGGGGAAAAAAAGTTTTTACTGGGAGTGAGGGAAAAAAGACATTCTTACTGGAGTGAGGGGAAAAGACATTCTTACTGGGAGTGAAGGAAAGAAGACATTTTACTGGGAGACATTCTTACTGGGAGTGAGGGGAAAAAGACATTTTACTGTGAGTGAGGGGAAAAAGACATTCTTACTGGGAGTGAGGGGGAAAAGACATTCTTACTGGGAGTGAGGGGGAAAAGACATTCTTACTGGGAGTGAAAGAAAAAAGACATTTTACTGGGAGTGAGGGAAAAAAGACATTCTTACTGGGAGACAAAGAAAAAAGATATTTTACTGGGAGTCAAAGAAAAAAGATATTTTACTGGGAGTGAGGGAAAAAAGACATTTTACTGGGAGTGAGGAAAAAAGACATTCTTACTGGGAGACATTCTTACTGGGAGTGAGGGGAAAAGACATTCTTACTAGGAGTGAAAGAAAAAAGACATTCTTACTGGGAGTGAGGGGAAAAAGACATTCTTACTGGAGTGAGGGAAAAAAGACATTTTACTGGGAGTGAGGGGAAAAGACATTCTTACTGGGAGTGAGGGAAAAAAGACATTCTTACTGGGAGTGAGGGGAAAAAGACATTTTACTGGGAGTGAGGGGAAAAGACATTCTTACTGGAGTGAGGGAAAAAAGACATTTTACTGGGAGTGAGGGAAAAAGACATTTTACTGGGAGGGAGGGGTTCAGGGCAGCTCCTGTCTGTGCCCTGCACTGGTGGAAGGCTTAAAGACTCACAAAAAAATGCAATTTCTGATGCACTGCTGGGCTGTCACTGCACACACCATTGGGTCAGGGGTGCATTTGTGTCACAGTGCAAAGCCAGACAGCAAAATCTGGTTATTGATTCACAAGTGTATTTTATTATTTATCAAATATTCCATGATCAGGAAATACATTCTGACACTTTGCAATGTGTTTGGAACTAAAAATCTATGTTTTCATTGCAAATTTACCTACTAAAATAGACATTACTAGCTGTAACTGTAAATTTTCCCCAGCACAGGTTTCTGTTTCAATAGAAACACACCACTGTAATTTGCTTTTTGTGTATCCTTCAATTGAAAATTTGCAGCATTTTTGCAAAAGAAAAAATATTATAAAATGCATAACCAAAAGGGGGGCATTCAGAATACATTTTACAACCACATATTTGGAAATTCCAATAGGGTAACACTCTATTCCTTGCCATTCTTTCTTATTAATGAGCAGCTGTGGCATGTAACACTGTACTGAATTATTCACAGAATTTTAGGAGGTACAGAAAGCTCAGCCATGTTTTACCTAACAGATCCTCCCTACATCCAGTTTTCATTTCCATGTGCAAATGGCAATATGCACTCTTTGATACAAATACTCCTGAAAATAGAATCGTTGTTCATATTTTGAACCTCCAAACACACACACCTAGGTCAAAGTTTAATTGAATCATTCTGTGAATAAATTGAATAAACTTTTTATTCACTTCAGTAAAATTCCAAACAGTAAACATAGTGGGTATTTTTTTCACAAAATATCCTGCCCCTTATATGTGATTTCACTAACAAAAAGGGGAAAAAAAGAAAAGAAAAAAAAAAAAAAACAAAAAACAAAAGAACAGCCAACAACCTGAATAAAAAAATTCAGTAAAAAATCAGTGGAGTTTCTTTCTAATGCAAATAGGAAGAATAGGAACAAGACCCACCAGCAGCAGAAAGGCACATGCTCCATAACCATGTCAGGTAAGTTTGCAATGGTCACACACACTGATAAAAGCACTTTAGGGTTTGCAAAGGTGACAAGCAGGAACAGCAAACACTTGAATTTCTGTCTCCAGCACTAGGGGAGCATCTCTCAGAGTCAAGAACTGATTCACACTGTGGCTCCCAGCAGCACTGGACACTGCCTGACTGCCCAAACCCTCCCTACAACCCATTTCTCAACACACAAGTTTATTTTTTATTTAGGCGTTGTTGGGCAAAAGCAAGAGTGGCACACTTGGGAACTTCCACTTTGTGCAGATTTGTCCCCACTGCAGGGAATACCCAGCCCTGCAGGGGCAGTGCAGCCCCCAGGCCACCCCAGCCAGCTCAGGGCAGCTCCTTCAGCAGGGCTGTGAAAAACGAGGTTCACTCTCCTTGTGAGTAAAATTTAAAAATTTAATAAAGGGCAATAGGAGACAGAGAAAATAAAGCAAATTTTAATGGCTGGGTGCTTGGCACACCTGCTATTTTGGAGACACCCTTTAATACCTTTTCTATGCCATCAGCCTATTGCATATTCATAAACAATTCTGCACATTTAAACTTTCCCCAAACTGGTTCCCATGTCCCAGCTCAGCCTGGCTCCTCCTCAGTCCCCCTTTTTAGAGCCTGTGCATTTCTTGGCTGTGGTTTTACTCTGCTCTCATTGTCCCTCCAGCCTGGGTTTGCTCTGTGCTTTCTGCAGAGGGCAGTGCTGAGATTTGGGCTGGCAGCAGCAGGGTCCTCACCCTGTGTTCATTGGATTTTATCCCAGCCAAGCAGGAGATCAATTAGCACAAGCACAACTCTATCAGCAATTTCACTGCTATGTCTGAGTGCAGTTAACAGCAGAAATAAAAACTGTATCCTTACAGCAAAGTTACTTTAACATTATACATAGAGCATCCATTTTAATATCTGCAAAAAGCCAATATTATAATATTTATGTATTTATAACAGGGCCAATCTCTCAACGCTGATGACATTCCACCACCTACCCCTCAGCAGGTCACAGTTTCCAGGGCTGGTACAGACCCCTGGGTGAAATTGTCCATCTTACCAAGCCCACTGAATTTTTTACCCACCTATTCAGGCAATTCCTCAACAAGAAATAAGACTTCAGGCATATTCATGAGGTTCTGTGAAGCCATTTTCAGTAGATGGAAATACTGGAAGGAAGCAGCTGGAAAATGCCAGTGCTTTTGTGTGAAAAGCCCTCCTGTAATTCTGCTAAAATCCTGTTTACAGGCCTAGGATAACGTGCTTGTCTCTGTGCTTGGGCATTGCACCTTATCCTCTCACTGACATGAAATGCCATTGAGAACTGCACAGAGCTACCAGCATCCTGTGGAGAAACATGACATGCACATTTCCAGTGCTAAACTGCCTTTTCCTCAGCTGCCACAAATTGTTCCAGAACACCAAACAGGCGAGTTTTGCACTCCTGTGACTCGGAAATAAATCCCCAACCAGGACAGTTTTGCCTGCAGGTGGTGTCACAACCCCTGCAGGTGCCAGGCACACAAAGAGAGCAGAACCTTCTGCAGAGTGAGCAGAGACCAGGGAAAAGAGAGGCAGCTGGGGAGAGGTTTGGCAGAGATGATGATCTATTAACATTCACTTAAAAATGAAAAAGTGTTTCCAGGTGGAAGTGTCAGTGCTGAGATGTCCCAGGGGCTTCTCCCCCCAGGGCAGCAGCTCAGCCCAGGTTGTTCTGCGGGGTCACTGAGACAGAGCCCCAGGACACTCAGGCTTCATAAAACATCACCAGAGCCAAGCATTCCCAAAGTATCCCAGACATGTTATTATTTTCCAGTAGAAGTGGCTTCATTAAGCATGATATTAAAGAAAAAAAAATGACCTAAAGCAATAATAATCACTACTAATACATATATACAATTACTGAGCCTGACTTAACATCTACTGCTTCAGACCTTTATCAAAAGCCTACGTCTAAATTGATCTAATCTGATATTTTTTTAATACTGTTCTAAAAATGCAATTAGACAATGATATCTGTTGCTGCAAGTTAAAAGCCATTCTCTTTAGATAACAACCAAATACAACAAGCAGTGAGTTCTGCCATCATTAGACTTCTAACCATATTACTTCTATTTCGAGGCTTTTTTTGTTTGGTCTCAGTTTAATTTCCTGTCAGCCTTACAAGAGATTTCTAATGTTTGGGCTGTAGGATATGCTCTGATTAAAAATAATCTTCCCAATTACTGCCTGGCATGACTCTACTGCCACATGCACTCTGCCACTGGCTTCTGCATTTCTGTCAGCAGTAATTGTGTCTGTAGCTTCTAACTGTAAATGAAAACCCAGGGGGCATATTTGGGTTCCAGTTTCCTTTGCCCAGCCATATCTTTTAATTTGCACTGTCTGTCAAAAGGAGATGTTTGCAGGCACTAAAAGGAAATCCTCAGAACATCAGGTTAAAAATGGGAAAAGGAGGAAAAAACAAAATGCAACTGGAATATGATAAACCACATTTGATATTTATGCCAGGATACTCAAGACAGAGCAGCTCACTGCATTGATCAGCCTTATAAAAGGGGGACTGAAACCATTTACTGAGCATTTCTAGCTGCACTTTATTACCATTAAATTTAATACTGAATCCTAATCATCACCTTAGAATGGCTTTTTTTTTTCTTTAATTCAATCATTGCAACGAATACTTTACAGAACAGCATTTCTTATCAAAATGGAAAAAAAAAATATTATTTTTGAGGCTCTGGGCCCTGGCCTGAACTGTGCTGTGGGGTTTCCATCTGCAGCCTGGCTGGCCCTCTTTGACCACAGCCTTTGGGCTCCTGTGGGGAGCTGTGGGCTCCTGTCCAGACCCCAATGGTCCCTTCCCTCTGCCCCCTCCATCCCGAGGGGCTGCTGCTCCTGGAGTGCCCAGAGGGTGCTGGGGCTGTCTCAGGAGCTGGCTCTGCTCCCCAGTCCCAGCTGGGCTGCTGGCTCTGCCCCTGGGAGCTGCCCCAAGCCTTCAGTGCCACCACAGCCATGCTCAGACCCTCAGGGGTTCCCTGTCACAGTCCAGGACATCCCTGTGGCCACCCTGGAGGGTTTGGAGACCGGACAGGGGGTCTGGGGTCTGTACAGGGGGGTCAGAGCCTCACACAGAGCCCAGGAGGACACTGCCTCTGATCCCTGCCATGGCAGTGAATGCCCACAGTGTATGAAGAATCACAAGCTGAGAGAATTCAAAATAAGCAGTATTTAGT
>VXBR01000353.1:106683-128064 GCA_013400215.1 Cisticola juncidis | reverse complement strand
GGGCTGTTAAAACTCATTTGTAATTTCATATTTTTAACCAGTTATCCCCGTTTTTGTGGCTTTAAATCCTCATCTCCCCTTTTAAAGTTAATTTCCTTTTAAAAGTAAATATAGTGGGTTATTTTGCTTTTTAAAACATTTATCCAACTTTTGGGAGTTTAAAAGAGATTTTCCTTTCCTTCCCTTTCCTTTCCTTTCCTTTCCTTTCCTTCCCTTCCCAAACCTTCCCTTCCCAAACCTTCCCAAACCTTCCCAAACCTTCCCAAACCTTCCCAAACCTTTCCATCTCCTAAGATGGGGCAAACCCTGGGCTTGGCTCACGCTGTCCTTTGAATTCTCCCATTTTTTACCTCCATGGAGCTGATTTTATCACAATAACCTGCATTAAAATCCACATAAAACCCCCCAAAACAATAGGTGGGTGTTTTTGAAGCCATTGGTGCTGCCTGTGCTCCTTTACCAGTTTGCTGTGCCTGTGGCTGGCAGGGGGCTCAAGAGGTCACCTGCATCAGCAGTTTCAGCCCAGACAATTTGCCTCTGAACACCACAAGCTATGACACACATTTTCCAATTACAACTCAGGCTGCTTTTAAATTCCACCAGACAGACAAAGTTATGGAAGTCTAGAGGGCTCAGGAAACAACAGCATACAAATAATTCAATATTAAAGCAATTTTTTTTTGCACAGTCAGGCTATGAGCAGTTATCCAAAATTATTATGCAAGCAGGGAAGTGACAGCTTGAGCAACAATGTGAGGATTCCTTAAAAATATTGGCAATTCTCACGTAACAGAGCACATAAATCCCCTTTCAATGTCCTTCAGACAAGACATTCAATGAGAAAAAAAAACAACTAGTAATGGGAATATCAAATAGAATAATTGGGAAAACGCTGTTAAAAAAGCAAACCCTTCAACCTTTTACACAAGTATGTAAATTCATGTCATGGGAAACCAAGAAATGTTATTAAAAATAAGAATCACTCAGTAAACACTGAAATTGTTGACACTAAGGCAAGATGATGAGTGTGAATCAAAAATTATATTTTTGCAAGAAAGTGAGGACTTGAAGTGCTGGGGATTACCCAAATATTCACAATTATGTTTGTAAAGAATGATAATATTTAGTGATAATTTCAATAGGCAGGGAGTCTAGCTTTTTCTTTTTTTTTTCAGATTTAAATAAAAAGATAAATATACTTCCAAAACTTTCAGATTAAACCTAAGAGTAAATGAGGTGGTGCAGGGTGACTTTAACCTCACAACTGGCTGTGAGCAAGCAGGAGATTCTTCCAGAGCATCCAGAAAATCTGATGGGATGGAGCAAGGACAAGGAATTCAAATTATGGGATTGGGATCCCTACAGAGCTCTGAGTGGGGCATAAACCTGAGAGAACTTTAAAAGCCACAGGTTTAATTTAAACCTTATCAGTTTGAGGGCTACAAAATCCACAAGTGAATGAGCAGAGAATATGAAATAAATATTAAAAAATCTCTATTGCTCTTGTATTTTGTGACTTCTTTTCAAAGCAGAGAGTTTAATTAACCTTTTAGCAAAATTTTCTCACTTGTGGTAAATCATTTGTGATGGGCCATTATGACACCAAGACAAGATATTTTTTTTTTTCTTTAAAATACTCTTAAGCTCGAGAAAAAAGATTAAATCTGGGAGGTAGAATATGAGAAGTTCCTGTCAGCTGATCACAAACGTTGATGCCCAGCAGTGGCAAAAGCCCAACTCAGCACAAGATCCAGCCAAGGATGCACAAAGGTGACCTCAAAAGAATTAATCCAAGTGCTGTCAGCAAAAGGAAACTGAGTTTGAGACTTTTCTGACTCTGAAGTGGTGCAGCTGGAGCAAACTCCACATTTTATTCCTGCTGCACAGTCCAGCTCTGGGATGGAGCAGGAAAAAATCCTGTTACAGCAGCCATGTCCTGCTTGAGGGCTTCAAAATTCCTCAGGGAGGTGATTTGCTCCCTCAGAAATCAACAGCAAAAGTAGATAAATGTCATCCTACAAGTGCATCCTTTTTTTGGTCATTCCAGCAGGGAGGGGAGAGAAAATCCCCTGTCAAATCTACCCTGTTGGGGTTCCTGCTGAGGTACAAACTGATTTAATGATTCAGAGTTACCATGAAGTCCAAGCTGAGCTGATTTCCAGCTCCTTGAAGTTCATCTGGTTCTGGCTCTTTCCAACATCTGGAAATTCATCCTGGATCCTTTTCCAAGTGTCTCCATCACCTCTGACAGCTCCCAGAGTTCAGCTTTGGTGGATTTGCTCTCCCAGTCCTTCTTTTTGCTGGGCTCACAGGAGTTTCTCTGGCAGAACACACTAAAGCAGTGAAAAAGACATTTTAAAGACAGCAGAAAAGACATTTTAAAATTTAAAAAAATTTAAACTTTAAACATTTAAAATTTAAAAGACATTTTAAAAGTGTCCTGCCTCCTTTGGGAGCTAAATGCATGTGTGTAACACAAATAGGTAATGATTAAAAAATGGCAGATGCAATAATCCACATTTGGCTGTGAATTTCCAGCCTTTCCAAAGCCCTGCAGATAATCCACACTCGAGGAGTTGCACACACCCCTCAGAGAGCCAGCACAGAAAAGAATCCCCATGCCAACATCCAATCTCTGGGCAGGAATGTGAGCCAGGCATCATTTTCCCAGGATGACAGGAATCACCACTGTATCAAAGGAACTTTTCTAAAAGGAATTGTTTCCAGACAGAGATATTCAGTCCTCTGTAAAGCTCTGGACACTCAAACTGCTGATGTTTCTCTTATCTTTGCTAAAATGAGATTCATTCCCTGTGCCATCTAAAATGCATTGAAAGCCTTGCACGTTTTCTTGGTGGGGGGAGCTGGAAGAGTGAAGTCACCATTTTCTTTCAAATTATAAAAAAACCAAAAAATTCTTTCAAATCTGACTTTTTTTCAGCCTTTTCTACCAGTCTACTTCTCATTCCAATCTAAGTAGTTGCAGCATTCATTTGTTAATTATCTCCTAATTTGTAAGGGACAAAGGGACTTATTTTCTCTTCTCGTAACAGTCAGTCATATATATTTCTTATATATATTTCTTATATTTCTTATATATATTTCTTATATATCTTTCTTATATAAGGTATATATACCTTATATATTTCTTGAAAATCAATTTGTTTTCCTTCACCCTTATTGCCAAGAGATTGAACTGACTGAAAGCAAAGAGAAGGATGTTAAATAATGCAGCTGCAGCAAAAGCAAAGCCAAAAACCCCTGAGAAAGGAAATCCTTGTAAGCTAACCTGTCTTCCCAAGCTGGAATAATCAGGGATGAAAAGACAAAACAAGACCTCAGAATAAGCAGATCCCTCAGAATCGTTTCACTCACACAAGTTTCAATTCCACACCAAGATTCCCTTCTGCAGGCCCAGCAGCTGACACACAACAGGGTCCTTAGGAGGAAAATTAGAATATAAAGGCAATCAGCTGCTAATTAATCTTGGGAGGTCAGTGGGAAGCAGCCTAGATTGCTGTTTCCAGATGGGCAGAGGGAGGGCTGGAATTTAATTTCTGCTGTCACCGCTGCTCCCTGGCACAGCTCCGAGCCCTCCAGGCAGGGCACTGAAACACCACAGAATTGGCAAAATTTGGGGGGTTCAGCTTCTTCTGGAGAGGGAAATCCAGCCCAGATGGATTTTTTTCCCTCACTGTGTCACCCTTGGGTGACACTTTAGGGTGGTGTGAAAAATTGTCATTGTGTGTCCAAAGGTGTTGATGGCACAAGAAATTCACAGGAGGACGATTTGGTGTTTAATGTCATTTTAATTTCAATTAAATGTTAGCAGTGCTGGTCAGCAGTTAGAAATACACTGCAATTTCCAAGCAGATTATAGATTTAAAGAGAAGACAGTGTTGGCTTACCTGAAACACTCGAGCACTTTTGATGTTCCACGTTCAAATGTAAAATGGGATAAGGAGTTGTGTTTATCACAAGCAGCTGAGAGAGAATAAAATAAAATAAAATAAAATGGTCTTCAAATTTAAAAAGAAAAAAATCCCTGAATTATTCAAAGCAATGGCTGGAGGTTTGAGTGCTGCCAGTGATTCATACACTGGGGAAGAAAAAAAAAAAAAAACCTGTAAGAAATGCTTCCACTTGAGTGTTTTGACTCATGTTTTCTCACTAAAAGATGTTGTTTGAACTTCAAACACTGAGCAGGCTGCAGCAGGTTGGTGGCTGTGGCTCTCCAGAGAGGGTTTTGAGGCTGTGACAAGCCCAGTGCTGACAAAGCCTCTTTTAAACCAGGCCTAGATGTGGTCATGGACCACTCAGCCAAGGCTTTAGCAGAGCAATATTTAAACCCAGCCTTGGCTTGCAGAATAATTTATGATCATTTCTGTTGCAGTAATGACCACGAGTTCAGCGTTGTGTGGGCTGTATCCTCACTCCTGAAGATCCAAAAATACAGAAATCAGGCAGGGGCTGGTGCAAACAATGCCAGTGGAATGGAGAGTGGTGGCAATACCAGTGTGTGTTTTATAGACTAAAGGGTTTTTGTCACCATGCTGTGATTCTATTCTGATTCCATGATGCCCATGGCACCCTGAAGGTCAGGGAGGTTTGTCCCTGTTTGTCCCAGACACCTTCTGGGTGCTCCTTAAACACAGCTCAGGGTCCCCAGGGAGCAGGGGGTACCTGGAGAGTCTGCACAGGGGGATTGAGGCTGTTCCTGCCCTCGGGAAGAGGGGGGAAAGAGGATGCACAGCAGAAGGAGAATGGATAGAAATGGATAAAATTAAAAATTAACTGATAGAGCTGAAAGGCATCAGCCCCTCGTGGGAGGGTCAGAGCTGAGCTGCTCATTCCAGCTCCCACCTCGACAGAATTTCACTTTCCCTCAAGGGAGGTGGGAGGAGGGGCTGGTGGGAGGAAAAGGGAATTTTCTGGGGTCTCCTCCCAGCTTGGAGGGGTTCAGGGGGGGCACTCCAAGCAGCCCTGCATGCAGTTACCAGGACTTTTCAGGTTTTTCCTCTCTGTTGTTATGGAAACAGGCTGTCCAAAGGCTGCTGAGCTTCTGCATGTGCAGGGAGGGCAGGTAGGCAGGGAATCCCTCTGTGAGGCTTCAAAGCTGAATAAAAACGAGGATATTATTTTGGAGATAGGTTAAATTAGCACAGGGAGCCAAAAGCTCAATCACAGAGGCTTTCCCAGGATGGCCACATCCACAGGAATTCCTGCTGGTGGGAATTTCTGGATGCAGCATCACCCTGCCGGGTGAATGCCACAGGTTTTACCTGAGGGATGCCTCATGGCACCCAGTCTTACCTGGTGCACATTTTGTTAGGACATTCCTCATGTTTCTGCAATTTATTTCATTTCCTTAAATTTCATTTCATGCATTTCCCGGAGCTGCAGGATCAAAGACCTGAAGATACAAACCCGTGCCAGGATGACAGCGGTGATTTGGCAAAGGACACCTGAAAAATTCAACAACTCTCAGTGCTCCAAGGCTGGAGATAATCATTCCAAGTGTGTTATTTTATCTGGGATAACATGCATCCTCCAAACCTCTGCTTCCAGTTCCTTGGCAGCCCAGACTGGGTTTTTTGGAGCTCCAGCCCTGTGTGGAGTCAGTGTGATGCTCTGAGCCCCTGAGCCAAGGCAGTTTTCTCAGAGACACTCAATGACTTCTTTCAGAGCCTGCAAGAGGCAGCTGGCAGACACATGGACTCGTGTGAGCAGGCCAGGAAAATGTGTCTGATTGCAGAAAGGGCAGGGGAGATGATTAATCCCTCCAAGGGCTTTCTGCCCCAGCTTCTCTTCAGTCCATCCAGGGGCTGCTCCTCTGCCTCTCCCCAGGCTGCTCCCTCCCTCTTTATCCAGCTGCAGTTTGCTCAGACTGCTCAAAAGCTGTAAATCAGATTGCAGATTTAAGCAGAGAACAAAACCATCACCAGCCCATTCACACCGTCTCGGCAGGAGAGCAGGGGAAAGGCAAATTCCCGACGCTGCTTCCCTGATGAAGCTCAGACTTTGTGCGGGGAGGGATTTTCTGCAGCTCCTTCTTCTCAAGGAGCTCCTCAGCTCTGCTAAAGCTGCTCATCCCTGCTCTGGATAGTGCCAGCCTGGGATGGCAGGAGTGTTTGTCCACTCAGTGTCACCTGAAAATCTGATTTGCTCAGGATGCTGCAAGCTCTCGGAGGTAAAACAGATTTGTTAAATTTTCTCTTCCCTGTATTCCAGGCTCTGTGCTGCCCAGGGGTCACTCAGCTCTGCACACAGCAGGGACACAAAACAAATCCTCCCCCTGCTGCACACCCAGGACAACTTTCAGCCCCAAAGCACAAACAGGGGGGGCTGGAGGGAGGAACAAGAAGGATGGGACCTCCCAGCCTGGAGCTGGAATGGGACAATTCAACCCCAAAGTGCAAATGGAGCAAAACTCATCCAAGTGTGAGACCTGGGGAGCGTTTGTGCATTTTGGGAGCAGTTTGGGTCCACCTTGGGTGCAGCCCTGGCCAGGCTCTTGTCCTGCCCAAGGTGTACCCTAAAGGATTTCAATAAATCCCTGCTTTATTCTCCAGCTCTGCCCAGTCTCCGCTCCAGCTCAGCCTTCCCAAGGCATCAAAACCCCGCTGTTTCCAAGTCAGATCGTGAGGTATTGCTGCACATGGGAAAGAAGGAACAGAAACTGTTGGATTGTAGGAAATTCCAGCCCTGGGCCACACTGGGAGAGACTCAGGGCTTGTGATGCCCTCTCCTGGTGCTGGAGCTCCTCCATGGCCCCACGGTCTGGCTGCTGCTGCTGGCCTGACCCAAGGCACTGATGGTTGTTTCTGTGTCTGTGAAAACTCTCAATTCAAGCAGCAAAATGCTTATTTCTGTGTCTGTGAAAACTCTCAATTCAAGCAGCAGAGCTCACACTCTGGGAGAGGTGGGATGTGACCAATCCACGGGATGTGTCACCATGCCAGGGCTGGCCAGGCAGTGAGGGATGCTGCAGTGACACATGAGCACATCACTGCCTCTGGAAGCACCACAGCCACATGTTCTGGTCTGTGAAATGGTCCAGGGTTTTTAGCTGACACAAATTCTTTGGTTTTGTGCTGCTCTGCACTGCCTGAGGTTGGTAAAACCAACACCTCTTTCTTGTGGAAGGAGTGTCACGAGCAGCAGACCTGGCTCTGTGGGCACAGTCCCTGTGGGAGCTTCCCAAATAAATCAGTCCACATTCATCAGACCTTCAGAACAGGTATCAGTGTCAGAGTGTCCTGGGATCACAAAACAAAGCAAAAAGAAGAGATTTCTTTGCAAAGACTCCTTCCCTCCAGGATACACAAGCTCTTCCCTCGAGCAGAGTTCCCAGTCTGGAGAAGACACAAAGGTTTGGTGTGATCAGTTAAGAACCTGACCAGAACTCCTGAGTTCACAAGAAAAGCGCTGGGTCACAGTGGCACAGGGACAGAACAAAGCCCTGGGATGAACAGACAGCTTTTTATTACAAAATAGTGCATCAGACCTCGAATTCAATGCAGAAAAGGTGAAATCTGGAATTCTACAGCCTGTCCCTCCACCTAAAAATTAAATTACGTGATATTTTTCCACCAGTATTTGCTCCTGAAGGTTACATCACTTCCAGTTACCCTGAAGTTAACTGAGAGCCAGTTCTCTTCTAAATGCACCTCTCAGAGCTGGCAGCAGCTTGGAGGAAAGATTATCATGCAGGAGCAAGGCTGCACTAATTGCAGAAATAGGTGTTTCAGCTGCTGCTGGTTTGGAATATTGGATTGAATTAAAACAAATGAAGCTGACATTAAATAGATATTTAGAAAAACTACCAGGGGCTGGGGAAGCAGAGCTGTGCACAGATGAAGGAGGTGTTTTGTGCAGTGCAGTTTTTGGGATCTTATGGTGTTGGTGTCACTGAGGGCACAGAGGGACCTGAGCCTTTCCAAGGATCTGCCTGTAAAACATGGGAGAAGTGTCCTGCTGCAGAGGGACAGCAGAGTGACACAATCAGCCAGTCCTGGGGACAGCAGGACACCTGGAAGGGTCTGAGAATGCCAGAGGGGTTTGGGCTGGAAGGACCTTACAGATTATCCAGTCCCACCTCCCACCCCTGCCATGGCAGGGACACCTCCCCTGTCCCAGCCCCAGTGTCCAGCCTGGCCCTGGGCACTGCAGGGATCCAGGGGCAGCCACAGCTGCTCTGTCACCCTGTGCCAGGGCTGCCCACCCTCCCAAGGAGGAATTTCCTCCTAAACTCCAACCCACATCCCTGCCCTTTTAGTTTAAAACCATTCCCTGTCATCCATCACTGCCTGAAGTGGAAAAAATCCCTCCCCAAGTCTCACCCCCTCCCCATGGCTCTTCCTCCAGCCTTCCTCACACACAGCCACCCTCAGACTCCACGAGGAGCTCTCACCACCTTGAGCAAGTTTCCTGCATCAGCTGCAGCTTTTTCCCCCTGCAGGGCAGCACCTCAGTGTCCAGCACACCCAGCCTCACTGCAGCATGCAGGAAATGCAGGGACTCCAGCCTACAGCTGCTCCAAAAAGATGCAGGAAAGAAATAAATTGGCAAAGCAGAAATCCAGGATGATGCAGAGCATTGTTCCCCTCCATAAAACCCTCAAAGGCCATAACTACTAAGCAGTAGATCTAAAAAAATATGTATTTTTGCCTTTATCACTCAGACTTAAACCAAAACAAGTGCACAGAGTGGTATTGCATGAAAACTCCTTCTTGTCTTTAGGATAAATGCAGTTGTGAGCATTTTTCAGAAAATCCTGATAAAATAAAAATATTCTCAGGGAGCTCTATCCCCTTCTTTCATCTGCTCATTACACATCTTCTCTAACAGTTCATCCTTGCTCTGACAGTTCATTCTTGCTCTGACAGTTCATCCAACTGAATTTTGGATCCCAGGTGTTGATGAGCACTGGAAATTTTTGCCAAAACCCCAAACAAACTGGTTTAAAATCAGCGCCCAGAATTTTTTCACTGGTGTGCACCATTTGTGAGACTCAGTGAGTAAAGGCAGAACTGGTTCCACGTGGGTTTAAAGGTGTTACACAGAAAGATTCAGAGGATAAATTGTTAATTGGAGGGGGAGAGGGGTTTTCTCAGCATTCTTGCTTATACTCTTCCATTTACATAGTGGAATAATCTCAAAATAGGGATTATTATAATGTATGAAGGCCTAATTGAAAGAAGGTGCTGTGGTTAACTCAGGAACTGTTTAATTTCAAATGCTTTTATCATCCCCTGATGTGAATCCACATTTAAACATGGAGGAAAAATACATGGTGTATTCAGGAACAAACAAAGGTATTGTCTGACATAAGAAGCTTATGTAAATGTGGGATGGCAGAGCTCCCTTTGCCATAAACCTTTCAAATACCTCAATAAATTATGAAGAAAAAAAAAAAATCTGTCTTTTAAGGAGGTTTGCCATGAGATTTCACCTGTCCAGGACTGAGGACAGCACTCTTCAGAGTAAAAAATTAAAATTAAATAAAATAAAAATGTTTTAAAAAGGGAGATTTGCTAGGATCTTCCTAGACAGCAAATTGCAAATCAAATATCAACTTTTGTGTGCTTCCATTGTGGATCCACTGACAATTTGCTGATTTTCAAAGCAAGGTGACACCAGGCAGGGCTGGATGTACCTGCACCAGTGTTTGACATCCCTTCAGTCCCCCTTTACCAGCCAGGAATTTATTTTTGTTTTTAAAGGCACAGAGAGACCTTAAAAAAAGAAATAAATTAAAAGGAGCCTGTACTCCAGTGGCTTAAAGCCTTTGAAGGAAACAGAGTGAGAAAAATGCAGGAGCAGAAACCCTGGATATCTCCATTCTACCCAGTACTGCAGCTATCCTGGGATATCATCTCAGGAAAATCCTTCACCTCCTTCTTTCCCTCGCTGTTCTCACCTTTTAATTTCCATTTTAGACCAGAAGTTCCTTGGAGAAGGAACCAGGTGCTCCTAAACATGAACAGAATCCTTTAAATCCTTGTGTTCCACTCCCAGTTTTTCTTGGAAGACTAACAATTCTAATTACACAGAGGCAGGGTGCATGTGGATGCAACATTACTTTGTTCAGCCTAATCAGCTCAATTCCATCACTGGAACCTCTCTCAATTATAGGAGAATCCATGTGTGCCCCTGAGACAGCAGGAATCAATCCTAATTAATCCCCACTGCCTGCACCATTCTCCTGTGCAAACAGGGAAGGGACGTGAGGTGTTCCCAGAGTGGGTGGGAATTGTGAATTCCTTCTTCTGGGAATAGGAATAGGAATACCAGCACTATTTGTGTCAGCAACAGCAATAAAATGGGAGTTTCAAGCAGCAAAACAATTGGAAGAATCATCAGAGGCTTTTCTAGAGAGAGCAGGGTATGATCCTCCTCCCTTCGGAGCAAGGGATCCATGGATTCATTCTTGTCCAGGAAAACAGAAAGAAAAGAATTGAGTTCCTTGTGTTTTATGTCAAATGAGAACTTCATAAAATCATTTCCTGACAGAAAAGGTTGAATTTTGTGTTCTCAGTAAATCACATCACTAACCCAAATCCCCTTAAAGGTGAGCAGTGGTTTCCCCACACCCCACTGGGTGGAAGGGGCAGGATCAGGTCACCAGCACTGCCCCACTCCTGGCAGGACCTCCTGGTCCACCCTGCAGCCACCTCCAGCTGCCCAGGGAGGAGCAGGGAGCTGGATTGATCCCAAGAGCATCAATGACCATTTTTAGTGCTGTAAGTACCTCTTGAGCATCCCTGGCAATCAAGCTTCAAGTCTGTGTGTGCTCTTACCAAATGAGGGAGTGAGTGGGGTGCAGTTGTTCCCTTTAATCATCTTTATTTGGATATTAGGCTCCTGAATGTGCTCCTGATGTCAATTTGAGCTACAAAAGACACAGAGCTCTGGCTCCCCAAAAGGGCCCAGCTCTGACCCAGCACACAAACCTGCTCTCATTTTATCCTCCCTGCTCTGAGGGTCTCATCTGCTACGAACCCACACAGGAATTAGAAACTGCTGCATCTTGGAGAATTATTTTTGTCCACAGCATTCACACAATCAGAAATGAGTGAAATTATTCAGCAAAGTTGAAAAGTCAGGGGAGGAGGGCACCCAAAACCCTCCTGCAGCACAGCATTCTCCCTTTATTTGGGGCAAAGGCAGAATGCTGCTTATTCCTGACAGGATTTGCACTCCCAGGAGTCATACCCATATATCAAAGCATACAGAAGGAAATATAAAACAAAATTGGAGGAGACCATCAGCAAGATTTTGTTTCAAACTTACAGTTGAGATCAAAAGGTGGATTCAGATTTCCAGCCCTCCTTGTCCTAAGGATAAACTGAACCACTCTTCTCCAGGGCCAGACCTGGAAAATATACAAATCCTTTGTTACAATTTGACCTTGCAAAGATCTCTCACAATGGGGATTATGGTGTTGGCAGAAGATTATTCTGCACCTGTTTCTGTGACATTTGTCCCTCTCAGAGGAAGTGCAAACACTGGTGACATCAACCCTCAGCAGTGCCTTGTCACTCCTGTGGAGACAGAGCTGGATGCAAACAGAAAGAAGGAAAAAAATTGAAGAAATAAAACCAGAAGCAGAAACTGGAAATCTATTTTTCCCCATCCACCACTTCTACCAACAAAGCTGAACCAAAGATGCACAGGAAAAATCAACACAAGCCAGTGAAAAGAAAAACACCTTGGAAATGTTCACAGGGAGGTGCAGGAACGCCCTGGCATTTATTCTGAAGTCAGATCAAAAACTGCATCTCTCTATAAAATATTGGGAAAGCCTGGATACAAAGGTTCTGAGATGGAAGGGACTGACAATGACAAGTGAGTTCTCCCCCTATTCCAGGGGAAAAGAGAGAGATGAAAACCAGGCTGTTGCAGCTGGATGCTCTGACTGAAGTTGGATGTTTCTTAGCAGGAGAGAAATGTGATAACTTTGGAAAAAAAAAAAAAACAAACCTGAATAAAGCTGTGAAATGTCCTCTGTGGGATGAGTGGGAGGCTGGTGTCACAAGCACTGACAACAAAGCTGGAAGCCAGCTTGCAATCCCAATTTTCTAGTGGGTTGAAGCTCTTCCTTTTCTCCCTGTTCACTTCTAAATAACCATTAAAGGACCTAATAAAACCATTACTATTTTCTGGGTTTATTACCTGTATTTTCACATCAGGCTATTCCTGATACCACAATATTAAGTTCCCTCATCCCTCAGCTGCTGATGGGAAGTGGGAACTTCTAAAAACTAATTTTTTACTGTTGTAAAAATCTCATTCTGTCTCTGATAAATACTCTCTTTGATATGGATC
This sequence comes from Cisticola juncidis, assembly GCA_013400215.1. Lineage (NCBI taxonomy): Eukaryota > Metazoa > Chordata > Aves > Passeriformes > Cisticolidae > Cisticola > Cisticola juncidis. Next base: position 115,734 of record VXBR01000353.1, on the reverse strand, counting down.
ACATCTGTAACTCTCCAAAGAAAGGGCTCTCCTATGAAAAAAAGTGGATTTTATTGACTCAACAACACAAGCAAATCTCTAGCTGAAAAATCTGAAATGGACATATTTCTTTTAAATAACCCTGAACCTTTTAATCCCATCTCAATAACAGCAGCATGGAAAGAAATAAATCTAAGTTTTGTACTTATGTGATGCCAAAATCTCCTTGATTTCAGCTAGACCATAAACACATCAGTGACCCAAATCCCTGTTTCTGTAAAGACAGGTTGAGATTTAATTTACAAAAAACATAAGTTATTTTAAAAATATTCCCCAATTTTTCATCTTCATTCCTTCTGATGCACATATTTCAGCAGTTTCCAGTTTTTCAGTTTTCTCGGCCAAGCAGAAATATTTATTATACTTGTAAAGTTTATATTAGCCTGTAGCAAAGCAATTTATCATTACCATACATGGGTGACTTTGCTGATTATTAAAATACTGTTAAAGTGAAAACTGTTCAGCTCACCACTCTTCTCTAATTTATTCCTGTTGTTTGACTTCAGTTGGAATAATTCTGAAAAATAATACATCAGAGTCAGAAATTGAGACAGGGGATGGATGGACAGGGAGGTGAGAGGTGCCTGGATGTTGATACTGAGATGTTCTGAGAGGTTTTGGGGCTGGAAAGAAATGGAAAATGGGAAAAGGAGGCTCAGGGGGGACCTTGTGGCTGTCACAAATCCCTGACAGGAGGGGACAGCCAGGGGGATTTGGGATCTGCTCCCAGAAACAGGGACAGGAGGAGGCTCAGGCTGGACAGCAGCAGGAATTTCCCCATGGAAAAGGAGCTCAGGCCTTGGAACTGCCCAGGGAGGGTTGGAGTGCCCAAGGAATTGGATAGAACACACAGACTTAAAGCCCAAAGTGTATCAAGAAGAAAAGAAGATAAATAATCTAGATCTTTTTTTTCCAATCCAATAAAAATCAAGGAATCATTAAAGCTGGAAATGCCCTCTGAGGTCATTGAGTCCAACCAGCACTGACTGCCAAGGTCCCCACTGACCCCAATTGTTAAATCCCTCCAGGGATGGTGATTCCACCACTTCCCTGGAAAACTGTTTCAGTGCTTGACCACCCTTTAGTGAAGAAATTATTCCTAATATCTCAAATTCCCCTGGTGGAACTTGAGGCCATAACAAAATGCCTTAGGATCCCATATCCCCACTGAATGCAGGAATAGGATAAATTCTAATTGTTTAGAACTCCTCATTCCTGTCTCATTTTACAGCCCCTGTGGCTGAATTTGAGCTGGAATTTTGCACTCCAGGTTTCCAGACCTCAGGGGTTATTTATGGCTGAATCAACAACTCCTCACTGCAAGGGGCTGTGATGGCAACACTGAGAGAACTCCCCCTAAAGCTGCAGCAGGTCCTGCTGTAAGTTTTGGGTTAAGCATCATCCCTCCTTTGGTCTGGGAATCTTGTAAAATTAAAACATGACAAAATCCAAATGCTGGTAAGCAGATAAGGGCACTGAGCTCATTATTCTGCTTTTTCATTCCTCAGCAGTTACATTTCCCTCTATCGTTTGCTGTCTTTGTAGCGATAACTCACATCATTTTAGAGTTGCACAAAATGAGATTTTCAACAAAACACTTATTTCTCAATCTGAATTGACCATGTTTTGGGTAATATTTCCACATCCTCTCATTTTTTTTCCTGAAGTTGAACCTCGGGTCAAGTTGTAGACCGCTCTTCTCTGACAACAATTGCCCCAATCAGAGTGGTCTCTTTACTTCTTAATGAGCTGATTTTTGCTCTGTTTCTTCCTCTGCCTTATCTGAAAATGCAGAAGACGGTAATTTACTTTGGTGCACGGCAAATCCCCTCCAGTCACAAACACATTCTTCTGAAGCCACAGTGGCCAATAGCAAACAAAGTTCAGTTCTTTGGGTGATGCCTGACGGAAACAAAGGCAGCAGCTTTGATTTATTTTGCCTTCCCCCAGCACTACAAGCCGGCGCTCCGCTTGCCCTTTTCTCCGCAGTCGCACATTAAGCTGAATGCTTTAGAGATTTTTTTTTTCCCCCCAACAACTCCCAGATCTCTCTGCTCATCAGTATTCGGCGCCCTCCCCTCGGCAGATGCGCGGCTCTCCCGCTTTGTTCGCGGGTTCATTGTTCCCCATTAACTGCAGTTGTCATTTATTAGTCCAGATGCGGGGATGATCCAGCGACCCCTGAGATTCGGGGTGCTCACACCCACCCTAGAATCATCACAGATTTAAATTTATACACCCAAACCAGGGGGTATTTATGGGGGATTTACGGTGTTCCCCAAATTGCGCCCATGATGGCAAAATGACAGAACAAGGGGACACAGGCTCAAGCTATAGGTTAGATATTAGGAAAAAAAAATTCCACTGAAAGAATAATAAAGCCCTGGAATTGTCTTCCCAGGGAGGGGGTGGAGTCACCATCTCTGGATGTGTTTAAAAAAAGACTGGACATGGCATTTAGTGCTATAGTTGAGATGTTAAGGCATAGGTTGGACGTGATGATCTTAGAGGTCTCCTCCAACCTCATTATTCTGTGATTCTGTAATGAGATTTTCAGCCAGAAAGGAGCCATCTTCAAAGGTGTCTTTGTTTTTTTAAGGTTTGCTCTTTCCTGGCTTTGAGGACACAAAAAATCCACAGGAGCAGGTCCTCAGCTGGTGAGAAATCTTGTTAGGATTAATGCTGCTTGGGTTGATTTACACCAGGTAGGGGTGTGATCAATTAAATCTGTGCTGTGAACTATAGAATTTCTTAATGAAAATTTAATGTACTCATGCTAGGCCACAATACTTGGGTTGTTTTGGGGAAAAAGAGACCAAAAATTAAATATGGAAACACTGTGAGAATCCATTCTGGAAACACAGACAAATAGGTAGGAAATGGAGTGTGTCATGCTCAAATATTCAAAGTACTGATAAGATAAACAGGTGGCAACCATGTAATACAAAGTACATTAACCTGGAATTCTGTAGACACTTGGATGATAGGAAAATAGGATTTCACATCGTATTAGCCCGCTGGTCCATGAAATCCTATATCCTCCTTTCAACACTGCCTGGTTAATTCCTCAGTGGAAGACAATCCAGCCTCTCATAAATGCCTCAGAAATGCAAAATGCTGCAAGACACGAGAAGCAGGAAAACAAAATGCAGGAAAACCTTTGAAAAAAAAATTGGGAAAAGCCAAAAATGAGAGCTCCCAGTTCCATTAAGAGAAAAGATTTCAAAGATTTGCTGTTGTAGGGCCAAGCTCAGCTGGGTGTTGGTGGCTGGAAGTGAGCGGTGCTTTCCCCCTCGGGTTATAACCCAGCTCCCCATCAGCCCTGCCTCAAATTTATGATCCCAGTGCCCTTTGTAAATAAAGATGTTTCCACTTCATAAAGCCAAGGGTATTGCTGGCAGTCACTCTTCCCTTTCTCCAGTGGGGGTGGCAGCTCAGTGACCCTTCCTTTGTGACAGTGCCTCAAACCAGAGCTGGGAGTCACTGCTGGGACAGGGTCAGATAAAATCTGACAGATAATGCCAAACCCAGTGAATATTTTCTTGGCTACCACGGAAATAGCTCTGGGTTTAAATTAAAGTAAATATTCTGGCATATTCTGGCTGCATCCCTGGAAGTCTCCAAGGTCAGGTTGGATGGGGCTTGGAGCAACCTGAGCTAGTGGAGGTGTCCCTGTCCATGGCAGGGGGTGGAATGGGTGATCTTTACTTCCCTTCCAACCCAAATCATTCTAGGATTCTCTGATTTATTGCCTTAAAGGGGGGAGAGAGACTGAGAGACACTGAGAACTAAGCCTGGAGCACCCTCAGAGGATTTCAAAAGGAACTGCTCATCCCTCAGCTGGGGCAGACCCCAAGCAGGGCTCCTGCATCGTGTCCCCACCCTGCCCATACACAGATTATTGGGGTTTGTACCCTCTTTGAGAGAAAGCAAAACCCCCACAGCAGCCAGGGGAACATCTCAAGAGCCAACACAAAATTAAATCTTTGTACCTGAACTCAAACAGCTCCATGTCCCTGCTAGAGCTGGGTGTGGATCCTACAGCACAGCAGGGGCACTGCTTTCCTTTGTTCCCAAATTATCTTTTCCCTGATACACACCAACAGAATCACAATTTTCAGTGAAATGGTTTCAGAACTGCAAACTGTTCTAAAAGCTGAACCCAGGCAGGAGCTCATGATGCAGTGGATTTACTAAGCCAGGTCTAAGCACACAAGAGTGATGGGAAAAAATATCCTGTTCACTACTTTTTTAATAGACTTTGGATAACAACAGTACACAGAAAAACATCATTTAATATCTTAAATGATCCATCTTGTCATGCTATGGCTTCATCTCACATGATCTATTGCTTTACAGCATGCCATTATGTATATAGAAAAAATCTCTTGTAATAAATTATCACAGCTCTATTTACTCCTCAGTATCTGCCTCCTTTCCCATTTAACCCATGCCAGTGTAGGTCCATTTCCAAAATCATGGATCCTTCTCTTAATCTTTGTGAGCCCTTTTTAAGCACAGATATTTGTGATATCTCTCCTGGACAGCAAATATTCAGTGTATGACCACTAGAGCTCAAATCTTACCAATAAACACCAGAATTATAAAGAATTTTAATCCATTTTTGAAGATGATGGACAATTCAAATCCTTCAGCTACGAGGAAAGGAACAAAACCCCTTGGAAAAGCTGTCTTAATTCCCTCCTGTGTTTTGGGAATGTTCTTGATAATACTTTCCTTGAAATATCTTCTTGATAAAGAGCTCAAACCTGGATCTGCTCGTGCTCTTGGTGCCAAGAGCAGAGGGGTTTTCCAAGGTGGATTTTTCTCCTTCCCATGGCCTGAAATTGCACACAGAATACAGGGAATCACAGCAGGGCAGAGCTAAAAGAGATCTAGAGATGTTCTAAAAATGAAAATCCCACAGAAATGCCAGGACGGGGCAGGCACCAAACATTTCCTCATTTCTGGAGCACCAATTCCTGTGCAGATCCCAGCTCCAGATCAAGGCTGTCATCTCCTGCATTTCTCAGTCTGGAATTCCTAAACAGCCTCCTCTCTCCCCTTATAAATGACATTTTTGATATGTGTTATCACATTTTTCCATTCAAATTCCATTGAAACTGTGGAGCAGCATAACAAAACACTGAATTATTCCTTCCAGTTTCAGCAACTGGAATTAAAGAGGGATTTTTTTCTTTCTTCTTGAACATAATTGTAGTATTTCATATTCCTTCTACAAAGAGCAGGATTTAATGGCTGTTATGGATTTTTCACCCCCTTAGAGAATTTCTGAAAAATTCAATTATTTTTGGAGACTGCTTGAGTTTCTATCTCCCAGTGATGATGAATTACCCACTGCAGTGGCCAACTTAAAAACAATACACAAAAATCAATTGTTTGACTAAAGGAAAGACACAGAGAACCTGGGACTGGCACACACTGCCTTTACCCTGAGTTTAAAAATGCACTAATTTCAATCATTTTTCCTTTTTAAACCCCTTTCTGCAGCAGCATCTGATTACATTGCAGCTTTTTTGCTTTCCCATAGAGAGTGACTTTGCCAACAAGATGATTTGCCATCAAGAAATTGTAATTAACTTAATGAACTTTGTCTTTTAAACAGTTGGAGATCCGAGAGCTAAGAATAATGATTATTCACAAGTAGCAGAGTTTGGTTTCAAACATAAATATTCAGTGCCAGATATCTGCAATTTGCATCTTTACATTTTCATGTTCAGACCTGCTGACTGTCTAAGGAATAATGTTATGCACCAAATAATAGCTTTAGAAATAACAATAAATAACACTGAAAATGGAATTGGAGGAATGCCTCTTATAATGAAGAGTTTCAGAGCTCAAATGTGATGATAAAAGAACAACATTGCACCAGACCACAGCAAGGGTCCTCGTGTGGAGCCCTGAGATCCAGTTGGGAGCCAACTTTTCATTCTGTGCCTGACTCTGGAGACAAATTAGATCTCCTGCTTTGGGCTGAGCAGCGCAAATTGTCAAGGAAAAAAAATAGTTAGCCTGGAGCTATCAGTACAAATTGTTGGGATGCCAAGTGCTGGGGCTCTGAGAACCTGCTGATTTTCCTTCTCTAGAAGTATTTTATATTAATTTCATGCTAAAGAAATCCAAAGTATTGCACTGAAAAGCCAGGAAGTCAAATCTCAAAGCTCTTACTCACTTGAGTAACCTCAGAGTCAAAGCAGAGGGATCCAGCTCCTCCTTACACATCCCTGGAAGGAATTTTGGGACAATGCTCCTGGGGGACTTCACTGAGGACCCTTTGTGACCCTCTCCTGTTGGAGGGGCTTTACAAAAACCCCAAAAACCCTGCAGATGTGGGGTCCTGCTTCCCTTCCTGCAGAGAGGAACCAAAGTGACCACGCTGCTCTCCAGCCCTTCATAAAGGATCCTTCCCCCAGTGGTTTTCACCCTGCTGAGGTACAAAAGGGAAATGCTGAGCAATTTCTAAGGTAGGAACAAAAGCTTTCTCCCAGCAGCAGCTGCAGGGTTTGGATCCCACCATAAATTGTAGATTAAATTGTGGGCATGAAGGCATGAAATTCTGGTAATGCTATTAACTCATCATTTTTATGTAAGGGCTGTCTGAAATACAAAAACCTTCCTAAAACACCTTTCTAGCAGGGATATGGCTCATCCCAGCTCCAGTTCAGGTGGATTCAGATTAAGTCCCACTAAAGAATAATTGCATTTACATGAGAGCTTTTGCCATTACAATGTGCAGATTTCCATGTGGGGCACACTCAAACTCCAAATTCCTCAGCATTCTGCAAATTACAGAATTAAATGTTCTGTGAAGTCCTGCAAGACCACGACTGCAATAAGTGTTCCCACCCTTGGAGCAGTTTGAGCTGCAGGAGCTGATGGTAAATCAGAAATTGTTCTCATGTAAAAATGTACAGGTGATGGTGAGGGAATTCTGCACAGCAGAATTCCCTCACCATCACCTGGACATTTTTACATGAGCTCACCTCCAGCACAGCAGGAACAAGGGAAAGGCAAAGCAGAAAGGAACAGGGCTAGAAACCAGCAAATATTCTCAATAAAAAGCTCCTCCCCTGAAAAAAAGCAGCACCACAGATGAAGAAGTTTGGTGAGCAGCAGAGAGAGGAAGAGCTGATGGTCCCAGGGGACATCCAGAGATGCCAGCAGGTTTATTAAACCCAGACTTGGCTGGAGCTCCAAATCACCTGATGCCTTCAGGCTTAATCTGGGCTCAGACATCTTTTTTTGTTGCAATCTTCACCCAGAAAAACCTGAAAATAAACAAAATTATCAATTGAGAGCTCAAACACAATCCTCTATCCTGTTGGAGTCCAGGACATCCCTGTGGCCACCCTGGAGGGTTTGGAGACCGGACAGGGGGTCTGGGATCTGTACAGGGGGGTCAGAGCCTCACACAGAGCCCAGGAGGGCACTGCCTCTGATCCCTGCCATGGCAGTGAATGCCCACAGTGTGTGAAGAATCACAAACCCTGAGAATTTAAAAATAAATAGTAGCTAGTTTGTTCATAATTTTTAATTACCAATTTCTGTTCTGGAATTAAATTGATTTTTAAATCAATTTTCAATGTTTATGCATAAATATAAGTGAAGAAAAAATACTAAAAGAAAAACAAAACAGTTCAAAAAATAACTCCTGATCCAAGTTCAAATTTCAGGAAAATCAGAATTTGGGTTTATGGATTAGGGCTGTCACTGCCAGCATTTCCTGACAGATCCTTGAGGGCAGAAATCATTTACAGAAATCATTCACACTGCACATTTCCACTGAATTCCACCTGCAGATGCCACAGCTCTGCTGCTTTCTGTGAGGCTGCTGAAAACCAGGACAGCTTTGATGATCCCTTCTGGGCTGGAGATGTTTTGAAGAGCTCCTTGCCTTTTTCTGAATCCAAATCACTGAGAAAATGCTCTGTACAAATTTAATTTATAAGGGCAGGGACATTCAGAGACAGGCTCAGCCCTCCACATGCTGAAATAGGAAAAATGAAGAATTATGATGCTCAGGAGGTGGAGGATGATGTTTTCACCATCCAGCAACATCCCCTGCACTGCCAGGGGCAGGCACATTTCCTTACAGCTGGAAACAGAAATTAAGGTCACTTTTTAGGGAATTCCTTAAGGAATCCTCACCATCCCCTAAATTAGGCACTATTTACCTTAGTGAGGTAAAACAGCACTTACCCAGCCCAAAATAACAGAGATGAAAGAGAAGAAATGAAGGGACAGTGAGAAGAAATATGATTTTTTTTTTTTCTTTGAGCATCATATTTACTGTGTGCACCAAATTTACAATGTATACCAGATTTATGGTGTCAATGCCCCAGCAGCTGCCTGTTTGTTATCCTTGATGTTTGCACTGAGTGAACCAGAGCATCATTCTGAAAATAAAAGGAAAATAGACCTGGGTGAGCTCAGGGATTGCCCTGCAAACAGCATCCACTGAGAGAGGAGCTTGGGGCGCTCCCTTTTTCAGTTTGCATCCCTCAAAATTCCTCCTTTCTGTTCCTCACAGAGGTTTTGATGCCTCCTCCATTCCCAGTCTCTCACTAAACTCCAATTTGGCAAATCTTTCACTCCAGTGTGTCCCAGTTTCTCCCAGTTTTTGGGAATTTGGAGTTTCCACGGGCTTTGCACACACAGGGAGGCCCTGCAGACACTCACAGCTTCTGCAGGAATTCTGCACAAGCCCTGCTCACTGGGCTGGAAATTCCATGTGCTCCTCATCAAAATCACACCTAATTGCAGCCAATTCCAGGCTATCAGAGGAAGGGTTTGCACATTGCCTTATCACAGCCCCACTGGCAGCCCCTGGCACTTCTTTTCCAGTTTGTTTCATATCCAGTTCAAAGCTGCCTGCCTTGGAATTCTCCACGGACCATTTCCAGCCATCCTCACTGATCTGGAGCCCACTGAAGTCCCTGGGAAAATTTCCATTGATTTTAATTGAACAGGCTGTTCAGCTTTTTTTTTTTT
>VXBR01000353.1:80251-106662 GCA_013400215.1 Cisticola juncidis | reverse complement strand
TTTTTTTTTTTTTCCCTCTGGCAATGAAACATTCCAACCACAAAATTCAAGGCCATGGGAGTGTGGGTCTCCTGTTTGGTGGTGAAACTGAAAATCACCCCGGATTTTGTGAGATTTGCAAGCAGGGAACATTTGGTGTGTTTTCCTGCTGAAACACACACCAGTTGTGTAATGGGTCTGTGTGTGAAGCTGCTGTGAATTATTCATTGAGGTTTGCTGGAACAGGACTTGGGGGAAAAAAAAAAACAAACCTTACTTTGAATTTTATGTTACATTGTCGATTTTTTTTAAGTTTGTCTGTTGCTTTTTTCTCCTCCAGAAAAAAAAATCATAATTTTTTTAACATGACTGCTAAAACAGTGGATCACACCATGATTTGCATTAGGATTTCAGGCAGGGCAGATTTATTCCTGTCCAGCCTATTTCTGTTTTCATGGAATCACTAAGGTTGGAAAAGACCTCCAAGATCATCAATCCAACCATTGACTGAATACATACCAGAATTTCTGAGCCCTGGATCTGCTTTCCCTGCAAAATAGAACTATTAAATTTCAAAAAGGCACATTGGCCATGATACTCATGTTTTTTGAAGCAGTTGGGAAGAGAAGAACAGGATGTGGAGGCAGCCAGAGAAGACCTGTGGGGTGGCAGTGAGTGATGGATGCTCAGTGATTCCCAAATAATTGGGAATTATTCCTGTCTAGCCTATTACTGTTCTCATGGAATCACTAAAGTTGGAAAAGACCTCCGAGATCATCAATCCAACCACTGAATGAATACATACCAGAATTTCTGAGCCCCTGGATCTGCTTCCCCTGCAAAATAGAACTAATAAAGATGAGAAAGGGATATTTGCCATCTGAATATTGACTTTCTGAAGCAGTTGGGAAGAAAAGAACAGGATGTGGAAGCAGCCAAAGAAGACCTGTGGGGTGGCAGTCAGTGATGGATGCTAAGTGATTCCCAAATAACTGTGCCCCAATTCCAGGCACCTTCCAGGCACTCCCCTCCTGGGATTCCTTCCCTCTTGGGCTGGAAAATTCCTCATCCTGGTCAAATTTTATGGATATTTTGCTTGCAGCACTGAAGTTCTGCTTCCCCCAAGTTCTGTGAGCCCATTCAGGGGGGTTGTGATGAGCTCAGGGGCACTGGCCAACAGTGAGATGCCTCCCATGGCAATGAAAAGAAATCTACAACAAAAAAAGTCCCCAAAGTTCAAGTGTACCTCAGGTTCACTGGTTCCTGCTCTGTTCTCTCATGCTGTTCATCTCACAATGCAGGGCTGCAGAATTCAAACACATTTTCTCCAGGCTTCCTTTGCTGTACAAAACAAGGTTGATTCAATTAAAAATATGCCCAAAATTCAACAAAACACCACCAAAAACCCAAAAGAAAGAAAGGAAACAAAACCAAAAAACAAACAAAACCCCAAACCTCTGAAATATTACATGCTCTCCCTCCAAATGAACCCCCAAACCACCAAATACAAGGCCAAAGCCAAACTGTCTCTTTTACACTCAAGTATCCTAACACTGAGGTTCCCCACACCAACAGCCAAGTAAAACCCAATGATTTCCTGGATTCCTCACAAAATAAAGTCCTGACAGCATCAAATTTCTAAATTTTTACCCCTGACACAGCAAAAAGCAAGCCCTCCTCCAGGCCTGGCCAGGGGAAATAGGCATTGCTTAATGATTGGTATTCCCCTCCAGCCCACAGAGTGTTAATTGAATGGATTCCATTACCATAGGAATAGCAAAAACCAGATTAAAAACCAAGCCAGCTGTAAACTGAGCCAATGATTTTAATGGGAAGAAAATAAAGGCTGGCAATTGCATGGTGGAGTGCATCAAAATGTTAATTGCTTGCAGTCACATCCTTCTGAACTAGTGGAGAGGGTGATGGAGATAAGGCCTGATAAAGCCCAGCAGAACTTCTGGGCTTTGGGAATTCTGCAGTGGAAATGAATGAGAAAAAATGAGAAATATCTACAGCAGTGTGGAATTAGTGTTGGGGTAAGTTCTAAAATAATGTTTTGCTTTTGGTTTTATATCTGTGTAAATCTGTGTACATCTGTTTTAATTCAGAAGTTGAAATAGATGTACATAGGTTTTTATTCTACTTACTTGATTTATTCTTGCTCTGATTTTTAGGCAAAGATTCTTCAGTGCAGCCAACCTGAGAACCAAATATGATTTGTACCACTGGTTTCTCCCCAAAACAGTTCCCAGCACCAAAATTAGTTGCACATTACAGCAACACACCTCAAACACCTGCACAGGTGAGCAGCAGAACGATCCTTCCCATTCCTTCTAGAAAATCCATGTTTTCTGTGGTCCACAGAGAAAAGCATTTTAGTCAGCAGTCACCTAAGGCAGAAAAAACTGTGGAAAATCCAGCCTTAAATATAAATTCCAAGCTGTTCCAAAAATTCTCCCCTTATTTTATGCAGACCATCCTATCTAGGTGTTTTATAAAGGGCTGAGCACCCCCTCAGCCTGGTCCTGACCGTGTTTGGTTTTAGGAACTGGCTGGAGGATAAAAGTCCTTCTCTCTGGCAGTGTGCAACAGGACATAGGAAGAGGAGGATTAAAGAAAATCCTATTGCATTCCTGATGGAATCATGGTTCTTACAGCCTCCCTAAATGCTGAGGGATGGAGTTTTGATTTCAGTCAGACAAATCCCAAAATTCCAGGAGGCTCTCCAAGCCACACAGAGCACCCTGATGAGATCCTCTCAGCTCTCATTCCTCACTCACAACCACAGAATGTCCTCAAAACTGCCCTGACGGGAGCACGGAGGAATGAGAGTCTGGGGGATTTTAAAATGTCAGAAATATGCAAATATTACAGATTAGTATTCCACAGAGAGCCATAATTTCCAGTGTTTGCACTCATTTTAGCATTCCTTTTAAATTAAAGGCACAATAGGTAAGCTGGCAGCATGCAGATGGTTTAAAGGCTTTGAAACGTCCTTATTCATAATTTTGATGTTTTTCTAACAGGAGCTATTTAGAACCCACTTTTTGTGCTCTTTCAAAGGTAACAGGATTTAATCTGGAAACGAAATCCAGCAGGAAACCAGCAGGTGACTCGACTTAATGGGTTTGCATATTTTAAACACAAATAACACGAGTTAACAGCATCCCTTCAGGAATTTGGACATACCTTGACCCACAGGCACTGAGCTGTGTGGGGGAGATTGCAGGGGACAAACCTGGAATTCCCAGGGACAGGATGGATGTGGCACTTGGGAGAGCCCTGGGAGCTGTGTGGGGGAGATTGCAAGGGTTAAACCTGGAATCCTCCTGGGGACAGGAGGGATGTGGCACTTAGGAGAGCCCTGGGAGCTGTGTGGGGAAGACTGCAAGGGTTAAATCTGGAATATCCCCAGGGACAGGCACAGGAGGGATGTGGCACTTGGGAGAGCCCTGGAGCGGATCCGACAGCATCGCTGCCCTCCGTAGGGGCAGCTGGGTGAGGATGTCACACTCACACTGAGCTGCCAGAGGCGGCTCCAGAAGGGGAAATGCAGGCAGGGGGAATCAGGATTTTTGGTAAAATGTGATAAAAACCTCCCCAGGCTGAGGGAGGGTGAGTTCAGAGCCAACCCCCAGCAAACCCTAAGTTCGACCACACTCACGCTGCTCTCTGAGGGTGTCCCTTCCCTGGGGAGTTTTGGGTTCTGTTCCATCTTTAGGAGTTGGCTGAAATGCAAAGGGATTGCTCTGGAGCTGGCCAGGAGAGGGGACAGATCCAGGTTCCCTTTCCCCTCTGCCTGAGGAGGACCTGGCACACACCAGTGAAGATAAATCCTCCTTTTATCCCCTTCAGGGGTCTAGACTAGCTCAGTCCTGGAGGAATATATCAAAAGACAGGAGAAGGATACAAAAGAGAGGCTCTCACCCTTAGCTGCAGTCAGATGTTTATTCCAGGTGGTCTCCAGGGGGAAGGAGAACATCCACAGAGGAACAGGGGCTTTTCTCAGCTCTTGCCAGGGAGAGGCAGTTTGGGACAGAGCCAATAGGGTCAGAAAGGGAAGGAAGGGTCAAACTGCATGGCACAAGCTCAAGGGGTCCCTGAGGGGGGAGAAATCATTCCCACAGGGAAATGGAACACCCCAGAGCAGCATCCCGGGCCAGGCTGGGCTGCAAACCACAGACCTGGTCTGAGATCCTCATCCCCCACACCCCACGGGGTGTCCTGAGCTCTGATTTATCCTCTCCCCATGACTTTTACCCTTCTGCTGGCCTCAGGACTCGCCCCTCTGCTGTGAGCAGGCTGTGAACAGGGAATGCTGCGGGAATAAAAGGATGCTGGGTGCTCTTCTTCACCCAGGGTATGGATTCAGCTCTCAGGGTATGGATTCTCGTCCTTCCCAGAGCTCCAGGGATCTGTGACAGCCTCCAGCAGTGAGCACTTTTTGCTCTGAGCAGGCTGTGAACAGGGAATGCTGCGGGAATAAAAGGATGCTGGGTGTTCCTCTTCACCCCTCAGCTCCCAGGGTATGGATTCCCATCCTTCCCAGAGCTCCAGGGGTCTCCTCCTGTCCCACCATGGCCCAGACACAGCTTCTCTGTTGTCTCCTCAATGAAACCCCTGTGCCTTGTTGAGCTGGCCCCAGAGCAAACCTGTTGCCCAGCCCAGCTCAGGTGGAGCCCATATGGCTGCTGCTCCTTTGGGGCAGCTCCAGCAGCAGCCAGCTGGGAATTGAGATGTCAAAGAGAAGATCAAAGACATCTATTCCTGCCTCTTGAAGATGTTTGTCCTTTCCCTGCTGCTTCAAGGACTCAGCCCTCCACCAGCACAGTCCTGGTGGAGCCTCACCAGTTAATGGATTTCCCCTTGCTAAGCAGGGGGAAAACACAGGAAAACAACCCGGAGAAATAAAAGCTTATCCTATTAGCTCCTTGCCAATTATCCTTGATGGGTGGCTGTGCCAGGGGCCAGGGGAGATGCTGGCAGGTGTAATTACTGGCTCCTCTTTGCAGGGTTGTAACCTCTGACTTGCCAGGCCTGTCTTCAGGTACAGAAGAAAGAGAAATCACTGAATAAATTATGATGAGCGGCTGCCCTGCATAAATAAGGACGATTTCAACCGAAACGGGATAATTTTAATTGCAAAAGCTTTTTACTCCCAGTCCTTCACCCCTCGTGTTGGGTGATGTGAGAAAATATCCTCACAAAGAGTGGTCTCTTGTTAAAAAACGCAGGACAGAATGTTACAAGGCAAAATATTTATGTGGAGAAAATATTGCATGTCTGGTTGACAAGAATCTGCTTGTGCTTGTTACAAAAAGCTACAGCGCAGCTTAAAACTGACAATCCATTACTAGAAATCCATCTTTTTCTAAGGATGATAAAGCAAGATTGAATTATAGATTTCACAGCAGCAATTCTGACATTCTGCATTTAAACTCACACCTTCTGCTTTCCCAAAGCTTTTTTAATCCATTCACTGGGAATAAATGGTCATGCTCAAAAAATTGCCTGAATTCATGAATGCTTTCATTACAGGAGATGTAGGAACAAAATCCCCCAAATTCCTCACAGACCTTGTTAAAAAAAAGCTTTCTCATCAAAACCCAATTTTTAGCATTTATTCGGCTTTTCATGTTTAATTTGATTTGTGAACAAGCACTTCCCCCAAGTTCATGGCTGCTTTTCCCATTTAATTCAGATTTGCAGAGGGGGCTCAGATGTAGTTCTGTGTTGGGCAGGATTTGAGACCATTGCTGTTCATACATGAATATTTAGTCACACATGAAATCCATCTGATCCACGGGCTGCAGTGCCAGGGAGTTGGGCAAGGTTGTTCCTCCACTAAATCAAACCTCTGGGTGGAGCTGTTTAAAATTGAGATTCCTGCTCAGTGCACCTTGCTCAGTGCTGTGCCCAGAGTTTAGGGCTGGAATATGGGTGGGATAACAGCTCTAGAGTGGTGTTATCCCACCTCTGCTGGGTCACTTTGCTGATTCAGTGACAAACAAAAGCAGCTAAAGCCACCAAACCTCTCATCCCTCCTCCCAAAGATCCATCCCAAACCACAAACAGATGTGTGGGGGACAGGGAGAGACTTCCCGGCTTTCCAGCCCCCAAAATCTGGACAAAAGCTCAGCACTGGAGCTCCAGCAGATGCTAATGAGGCCGGGCTTTCTGTGAGCCCATCAAAGCCGGCACTCGGGCTATTTGCGGGCACTGATGCGTTGGGTTGTTAATTGTGAGCCCATTGAGGGCACCTCAAATGAACCAAGTCCTCCCTCCCTTCCCACCCCCCTTCCCGGCTCCAGAGAGAACAAGTTCAGCTGCCAGGACCTGCTCCTAAGCCAGGGTCCTTCGGAAATTGTTAAGGGAAAGGACGGGCAGTGCTGGAGGGAGGAGGGAAATAAAGGATTTTAGTGTTTTTTGTTGTTTTTTTTTCATCACCCAAAGGTGCCTTCGCTCTGCTCTCACCTTGTTCTCAGAACTCCCGAGGGGAATCCTGCCCTGGCTCTGTTTTCCAGGCCAGGGGAGAAGAGTCCTGTGTGAATGAGAAGCTGCAGCTACTCTCTCATTCCTATGATCAAAGTATTTTTTACAGAATTTTACAGAAATGTATTCCATCTCTCAGCCTTTTACCTCCCTCTTCCTCTTGTCTGCTCACACAGGGGCAGAGATCCTGTGCCTACATTCCACGAGTGTTATTTTATATGCTAGCAAACCTCTGCTTCAGCCCTCCACAGAAATATTTAAGTACCACTATGCAAGGGTTCATGAAAGATTTCAACACAACCAACCAGCCCAAATAAACTCCACAGTTTCATTTGCAGAGTGTAGAAATAATTCCAGCCACATCCATTTGCTGTGTGAGGCAATAACTCTCGCAGTGGATGCTCTGCAGGAGGGTAGGAGAGCACCTGGTCCATCCCCTTGGAAGCCCACAGGACCATCTGCAGGACATGAGAAAACATTAAAAAGTGAAACAGCCCCCAGGGAAAAACCATGCATCACCAGAAAGAGCCACAGACCTGCTTCAGGTTAAACCCCATGAAAACAAAACAGCCTTGGTGTCCCTGGGCAGGGTAATTTTCTTCACTGCGAGGATTTGGGCTCAGGGCAGGGGGATGGAGAAGATCCCACAGGCAGCACAAACCCCCTGCCAGCCCTGGCTCAGTGGTGCTGAGCTCAAATAGGCATTGGGAATGTGCTGGAACCCTGGAGGATGAGAAATTCAGGGTTTCTGTGCTGACAGGCACTGACCCTCAAGCAGGCACTGCTTTTGACCTGAAGCTTCCAAAATTGAGTGATGGCACTGGGGCTGTGGGTGTGTGGTTTGAATGGAATTGTGTGATCTCACAGGGTGAAAAACTGAGTTTAAGATTTTAGTATATAGCAATATATATAAAGCAGTATGGAGGATTTGGGGCCTTGGCTAAGTTCTTCCTCTCCCACCTTACTCTTCATGTTTTTGGGTGGTTTTTCCAAACTGGATGAAAAAGTCCACACTGCAGACCCCAGGTATTTGATTATTGGGTCAAAAGTATCGTTATTGATTATTGGGTCAAAATTTTTGGTCAAAATTGGTCAAAATTTGGTCAAAATTGGGTCAAAATCAGGTCAAAATGAGTACTGGGTATTTGATTATTGGGTCAAAAGTATTGGTATTGGGTCAAAAGTCATCTTGTTATTGGATAATTAGTGCTTAAAAGCCCTTGGAAAGGGTTAGAGGCATCCATTTTCCACCTTGTTAGTTAGACCTCATGACTCATGAGACTGTGCTATAGATAAGAATTAATAAACACCGAGTCTGAACACAAAACTGTGACTGCTGTGGGTTAATCCCAGCTCTAACAGGGAGAAAAGAAGATAAAAACCCAACAGGAGTGGGAGCCCAGAGCTGAGCTCAGGTGATGAGGAGCTGAGCAGCACGAGGGGACGATGCCAGTTCAGCCCACGTCCCCAGCTCGTGGCAGAGAAGGGTTTATGGATGCACAGAACAGAAGGATGAGGCCTTGGGGACCCATAACAAATATTTATCCTGAGAAAAAACACCCCAACCTAAATCCAAGTTTGTGCAATCTGGACGTGCAGAGTTCAGAAGCTTCAGCTGCAGGAAGGGTGAGGAGAGGAAGGGGCACAGGGGGGTTCAGGGCCCCCTGGATCTGCACAGAACTGGTCAGGGTTGTCACACCCATTTCATCCTTGTCACATCCCAAACCCTGTCCCACTCAGCCTGTAGTTTGTCTTTTTTCTCTTTAAGAGAAGGTGGATAAATGCCATCCCTCTGAAAATGGTAGAAATAAAGATTTTCCTGGTCAAATTTCCCTTCTTTCTAACTGGAGCCACACTCAGGGTCTCTGTCTCATCAGTGCACTGTGAGCACACACACAAATATCTTTGGCTCCTCTTTCAAAAGCATTGCAAAACACTGCTTAAAGGCAAAATCATTAAGAATTGTGATTTTTTTTTGGCAGTTGCTGTAATAACAGCTTGTTTGCTTTTAATCCCCATCACTGGAATTGTCCAAGGCTGGGCTGGACAGAGCTTGGAGCAACCTGGGATAGTGGAAAGCATCCCTGTCCATGGCAGGGGGGTTGGATGAGAAGATCCTTTCTAATCCAAGCCAATCAAAGATTCTATGATTAATCAACACAGAACCAAAAATAAATGAAAGATTTTAGCAATTTCACCACTGTTTTGACAAAAGTGTCATGTGCCTTACTGGGGAGAAAAATCCTAGGGGAAAAAAAATTCACATATCTCCATCTTCAATAGACTCCAAACTCTTTGAAAATTGAAGTGGAATCTATTTTGCCACAAAATGGAACTTTATCATAAAGGGCCCAAACTCTGACTTAAAGTTTCCTTTTGTAAAAAGCCCATTAAAGGTTAGTGCAGGAAGCTTACATTTGTATTAAATATAGGATTTTTAGTAGGAATGAAATAGAGTAGATACCATTTTTACCTCCTGATCATTTAGGTGGGATGAAAGATCTTATCCCGCTGCTAGAGATGGAGTTGGTTTAAATCCTAAGCAACCAGCTTTTATTTCTAAGGTATTTTTCCTCCTTTGGCCATTCTGTCCTACACTTTTGTACCCTGGGAGACCCTTCCAGGCAGCAGCACTGCCTTGAACATCACTTTTCAAGCTCCTCATTGAAGCATCACAATTACAAGCCCCAAACCCTGGCTTTTCATGCAGGCTGATTTTGCAGCCTCTGTGCTCTGAGAAACCCAAATTCCATTACCAAAGAGACCCTGCCAATGACAGGATCTTGCACAGCATGAAATCCCTCCACCTCCTCATCTTCCAAGGGCCTTACACGACAAAAAGAATCAGGAAATCTACACACTCATCATATCTTGAATTTTTTCCAATTTCCAAGCCTTAAACAAGACACGAGGCTGTTTTCTGAGCCCTGCATGCATCAGCATCATTCAGCATCGGGAGCAATTTTCTGTTTGAAAAGGAACCACACTGGGATTCTAAATTAATATTAAAAGCAGCCCTCACGCTCTTGTTGTCTCCCCAAAGAAACAGAGTTCTGAGCTGGGAAAGGAGAGGAGGTGGGCTCAGCAGATGCAGACATTCCCCTGAATATTGCTTTCAGAAAATCAGAATAACAACAAAGCCCTCAGGTATTATCTGCTTTCCACCTGAAAGAACAGGAAAGCTCCTCAATGTACATTCTCTCACAACATTTTCTTCTCATTTTCAGTGACACAAGACCATCACAAGAGGACTCACAGGTGACACTGTCAGAGCTCTACAGGTACCCCAGGGAGGGTACAGTTATAATTTGTGTAATAAAAAAGAGAAAAGGAAAGCTGAGTCATGGAAAATGAAGCACAGGAAAAGGCAAAAGCAGATTTCACCTCCTTCAGCACTCACAGCCAGGGTGTTAAACTCAATATTTGCATTTCAGCCCAAGCAGAGCAGGGATCCCAGGAGGAAAAAGGGCCAGAAGGGCCCCACTTGTCCCAGGGTGATGTCCCCAGGTGTCCCTGAATGTGGCTTTAGCCAAGCTGGGTCCTTCTCTCTTGGCTCACCCAGGAGCTCAAGCCCCCGTTCTGGTGGAGCCAGACACCCCCAGGCTGAGCTCAGCACAGGTTTGTCCTTCCCAGAAAAGGAAATCACAGAATCACAGAATAATGAGCTTGGAAGAGACCTCTAATGTCAGAGTCCAGGACATCCCTGTGGCCACCCTGGAGGGTTTGGGGACAGGACAGGGGGTCTGGGGTCTGTACAGGGGGGTCAGAGCCTCACACAGAGCCCAGGAGGACACTGCCTCTGATCCCTGCCATGGCAGTGAATACTCACATGCAGGGAGAATCACAAACCCTAAGAATTTAAAAATAAGTAGTAGCTAGTTTGTTATAGAATACAAATATAGAAATTAGGATTCTTAGCATATGGGGGTGAAGAGACAAGCTGGAGGAATTGGGGAGTGGCCCCTGTGCTCCTTGTTCTTGCTCTTGTCCCCCATCTTTTCCTGAGTTGGACTTTAGAGATTGGTTTAGAGTAGAACTGACATGTTAGTGTAGGNGAAACAACCCTGAGACTCTAAGATCATCAAGTCCAACCTGTGCCTTAACACTTCTCCACCAGCACCACAACACACGAGAGGCAGGGTCTGCAGAATGAGTTAAATCCCAGCCTGCCAAGATTCAAAAAAAGATTTCTTACCCAAAGAAGTGACCTCAAAACCAGCCTGGAAAGGGCCAGACCTTCCTCTCCTCCATCTGCAGGGCTCAGCTGATGGGACAGCTCAGAGCCAGCTGGTGACACCTTCAGCAGCTGCTGACAGAAAAGAAAATTCCCTGAGACAACCCCCAGAGCTAAACAACCACAGTGCCAAGGCTGTGAGGGAGGAAAATTCAGTTCTCTGAGTGAAAATGAACTGATGGGAGGAAAGCTGAGGCAAACGGATCACAGGTCACTTATTTTCTATTCAGTTCTTTGAGCTTTTTAACTCTGAAACCAAAATTCATAACAGGATGTGTTTCACACAGGATTTTCATGGGAGAATGGCAAAATCCACAGAAATTGTGCTGGGAAATAATTTTGAAAGTTATTCTTAAATTTTCTTTTGTATTACACAAACAGATAAACAAAACAAGGGTGTCAATAATAAAGATAACCCACTAAAAATAAAATACTACGGGCAGTTTGTTGCTTGGTTACAATTTTATGCTGCACACACCCAGGGTCAGCAGTGATGCCGTCTGACTCAGCTCTTGGGAGAATCCAAATCCCACTAATTCCCCAATAACTCCAGCCCACCCCAGTCTGCAGTGAAGCATTTGCAATGTAGAATGTGATGTGTGCCAGGCTGGAGCCTTGAATCTCAGGGTAAATACATCATTTTGCTGGGCTGATAAATAACCTGTGTCCCTCTCAGTCTGGAGAGGGGGACAATGACACAGCCCCACGGGTGAGGGCAGGGCCAAGGACACTCCCTGCCCATCACCCCTTCCCCAACAGCTGCATTTAAAACATCCCAGGTGCTTCCCTGCCACCTTTTTTTTTTTTTTTTTTTTTTTTTTTTTTTTTTTTTTCAGCACAAAGGAATAACTGGAATTTAATGAACAATAACGCAAGAGAGGAGAAATTCCATCGGCAGATTGCAGCTCCAGCCTTTAATCTTCATTAAGGATTCCAACACGAGCATCTAAGGCAAGATTCAAGTGGGATGATGAAATTCCTTTTGTTTAATGGATAACAATCAAGGAACACATAATCCCTTATCGCAGTGATTCTGCAACTCCTCTGTCCCTTTTATGTGCTTTATACACCCTAATGGGTTTTACAGCAATTTAGGCCACAAGACAAAGCATCTGGCAAAGACTAATTTACAACAACGCTGCTCTAAGAGCAACAAATCCCACCCACAACACTGAAATATTGGGTGCTGTAGGCATTTCTTCTCTCAGTCCTGTAAATACTCTTGAAAAAGAGAATTTCTAGACAAGGAAACCTCCCCAGTGTGGTTACGTTTCCTCGTGGCATAATTTCCCTTTTTATTGTTATCTTTTTGAACAGCAGGCTGATTTATTTTCACTCATTAATAAGATTATCCCCCATTAATAGAGATATTGCCCATGTCCTTCCTCCATGTCCTTGCAGGATGTCAATGTGGTCACCCCTTAAATGGGATTAATGGGATTTGGAATTAAGAGCAATTTCAAAGGTAAATAAATATCATAATCAATAGAGAATAAGTCATTGAGAAAGTAATGTATCTAATGTATGTAATGTATGTAATATATTTATTTGTAATAAATACAAACAGCTCATAGATTTCAGGGAGGAAATGTGGAGGAAAATCCTGATGATACCTTGCTGATATCCACACCCAGTCATTAATTTTACCTCACTATTCCTAGAAGCTCTTTGAATAAATCTGCAGCAAAGCAGATCTTATGGGAGGTGGAATAATTTTCTTTAAGAAAAGTGCTGTGGAGAGAAAATCCACTAAAACATTCAGCAGTGGAAATGGTTAATTGCCTGCTGAGACTAGGACTCCTTTTTTGCCCCTGACAAGCATCTCACAGTAACTTTTGAAGGAGCTGATTATCCACATTTGGGTTCTCTTTGGGTGAATTGTTAATATTCTCTTTGCACCTGCAGTCTCCTACTGACAGACAAATTTTCCAACCACTTCACCATTCTCTGAGTCTTCTCTGTACTCCCTGAAATTTCTAAATTGCACAAATTGTGTGAGCACTGCCCTGCTCATAAATCCTGGGATGTGTGTGACCCTTTGGTCACTCACTTCCATGGGAGCTGTCTTTGCACTGATTATTAAACAGCAGTTTTCACATAATTTTGTGACTATTTTCCAGTTCTCAACCAACTGTGTATCACTCACATTCATGTAAAAACACCTGACAGGAGATAAAAATGAAAATTCAAAGCATTGTTTAAAGGATATTAAATTTCCTGAGTGGATTCAGATGTTGTCCTTGTCTCTAGATTGAGACGCCTAAATCTGAAGAAGCCAATCCAAAAGCAGGAAGGCCAAATGAAAGGAAGAGCTCAGGTTTTCCTGCATGGTTCAGACACCAAGAAAAGTGTGTATCCTAAAATTCCATTATTTTATCCCAACCTTTCATAGCTGCTCCACTGGAATTGTGTCCATGATTTTACCAAAACTTCTCTCTCTCCACCTTCTACCCTGCCTGGACAGGATTCAGCAAGGTGAAGGTTGAACAAAATCACTTTTTTTTTGTCTTTTTTTTTTTTTTCTGTGTGGGGTTTGCAGGGTTTGCCATCCCATCAGCAGGGCCAGGAACTGGGATCTCATTCCCTCTGATCCCCCTGGATCCACCACCCAAAGCACTGGGCCAGACTTTATCAAAATCTGCATTATTTGCAGTGTGACTGCTGGCAGGATCCTCAGGGCTCATTTCAGCTAGAGGCTCGGGTTTATTTTTATTTTTATTTTTATTTTTATTTTTATTTTTATTTTTATTTTTATTTTTATTTTTATTTTTAATTTTAATTTTAATTTTAATTTTAATTTTAATTTTAATTTTAATTTTTATCTTTTATTTTTATTTTTATTTATTTATTATTTTTTATTTTTATTTCATATTTTATTTTATTTTATTTTATTTTATTTTTAATTTTTTTAATTTTCAAATTTTTATTTTTGTAATGGCTGTGTGACCAAGCAGTTCCCTCCTCTCTGCTCAATAGATTTATGTTGTGTGGAGCTACATCTGTTTCAGAGCCTTAAACTGCTCCAATCTGAGCACTATTGACATTTTCATTATGTGTGAGTTGACAGTACATGGCTGCATTAAGGGATTTCCAACCTTGCCAGGGAGGGGTGTGATCTCTCCTTGCAGAGATTTCTCCCTGATAATGCTTTTATTTCTCCCTGGTAATACAAAAAAAAAAAGAAAATAAATAAAATTGGGATGTTCCAGTCAGCCTAAAAGGACAAAATCACAGCATCCTTGTGAAATAAGTGCTGGCTGGAGAGCAAGGTACGTGGCATTAATATATCTCAGTATCTATATTCCAGAAGGAGAGAGCCAAAGACTATAATTAGCTCTGAAGCTAAAAGTATGAGCAGCATAATAATAACTATTAGTCTAAAAAGGAATATAATGAATAAAAGCTCAATTCACAAAGGAACACAGTGTTAATATTGAAATTTGGACATGGGGAAATGGTGAGCTGTAAAAGAGGAGCGTTTAACGACACTTGGTGTCTGGGCAATTTATTCAGGATAGATTAAAAAAAAAGGAATAATTATCATTTACAAGAACAAGGAGTGTTTTAAACATGTTTGGTCATTGTCTACCAAATCAATCAGTGCCTCTGATGTGTCTCCAGTGTGCATGAGTTCAACCTGTGCTGCACAAACACACACAAAATGTAGATATATACACATTAAATATTCCATTTCCCCACAACAGTTAAAAAATGAATGGAGAAAAGAGCTGGAACTGAGAAAAACAAAACTTCACAGGAGATCCCCTGGTTGGTGTCCAGGTCTGACCTTGAGGATTCCTCACAGGATTGTCAGTAAGAGCCTCCTCCTGTTATTGACCAATTATTTACACATTTCTATTCAAACCTGAGCCTTGAGAAGAGGGGGAAGTGAGGGAAAATAAGTGGCTTTGAAAGCTCCCTCTTGTTGTGGGTCCAGACAAAGATAAGTTGGTTAAACAGCACAAACATAAAAAAGAGAGGAGCATTGCCTGTGCTGATATTCCCTCAGTGATCCCAGGGCTTTAGGAGAAAGCAAAATTGAAGTGTGGGCATTTCTCAATCCAAGCCAACATCCCAGAGGGTGTCAGATCACAGCAACATCTCCAGTTCAAACAGTTGTTTTCTATAAGGTTTAATCAGTTTAATCAATCATGCCATAATCAGTCATTCCCTCTTAATAAAATAAAATTCCTCCTGAGAATTCAGTTCCTTCCTGCTGAGTTTGAAAAGGGGAAAGATTCAGACAGAAAAAGAATTAAAGAGAATTATTGCCACCCCTGAGCTGACAATCCAGTCACATCCTTGTCCTGCAGCCCCATCACCTCTCCTTTGATTCCACCAGTGCCTCACACATTAAAACATCTCTGGCATTGAAACATTAAAACATTTCTGGCACTGAAACATTAAAACATCTCTGGCACTGAAACATTAAAACATCTCTGGCACTGCTCTGAAAGCTCCTGACCTGACCCACGTGTCTGTTTTTCCTCCTCCACACTCCAACTTTTCCCATTCTTTCCCCCTCTTCTGCATTAATATTTACACCAATTTCTCTGTATTGTGTAATGATGTGTAATTCTCTGTCATGCTGTCACCTGCACCTAAAATGATCTGCTTTCCACTCCCAGTTATGCTCCCTCACCAGACAAATATCTCCTTATAAAACATGAAATAAAGAAAATAATATCTTTCATAAATGGATGTTCCTCACCAGTGATAACAGTGAGCTTTTATGATTTACATGGCAGCTTGCTGGAAACTTTATGTATAATTTTTTCCACTCACATCTCACATGAAATACATATAATTAATACTTTTAAAATGGCTCAAACATAACCCATGCAGGAAGGTTGTGGAGTTGTAGCAGCACAGAATGGTTTGAGTTGGAAGGGACCTTTAGGTTCAATTTATTCCACCCTCATCCATGGCAGGGACACCTCCCACTGTCCCAATGTCCAACCTGGTCTGGGACTTTTAGGGATGCAGGGGCAGCCAAAATTTCCCTGGGCACCCTGTACCAGGGCTGCCCTCCCTCCCAGGGAATAATTCCTTCCTAAAACCTCATTTAAACCTCCAGGTTCTAATTTGTCTGCAAATCAAGAGAGCTTTTCTAAAGGTTCTGATGTTTTTGTTTCCATCAGTGTAAATTTCCAGCTGTTCATCAAAATAAGTCACTTTAGACTCAAAATTCCATGCCCACGCTGACCCTACAGAAGCAATTTTTATGGAATCTCTACAAATGGAGTGGGTAGAATGACAGGGAACAAGGATCACCTATTTTCTATACAACGTTCTGCCAAGATTTCAAGAAGAAGAATAAGACAGCATCAACTGATCAAATCTGCTTTTACATCAGAAAAGAGCCCAGAAATTGGGATTTTCTCCCAAAGGTCGTGTCAGCTGAGGATAAATCTTACACATCTAACACAAACCAACAAAATGAATTTGAATTTGCATCATGTTTGGAGTCTCTCACGAGTTCACAGCACCGTGACATGCAGGATTGACAAGGGGGACTAAAAGTGAGAGTAGCTGTAAATAAAGCAATTAACATCTCTGTTCTGTGCTATTGATCCAGCTGATCCTCTGCTAACAACCCCCCAATGAAGTGTTTGATAATTGTGCAAGATGAAACAGATAACAGCCAAATAATCAATTAAACAGAGCCTTGCACGCCCTGCTTTGAGGATCATGAAAGAGCAAGGGGATCAAATGATGGAAAAAATTATAATTTACAGTCAAGGAAAGGCTGTAAGATGTTTATTTGAAGTCCAAATTGATAACACAGCCCCACAAAACAGGGAATTCTGCATCCTGGGGGATGAGATTGAGCCTCTCCTGCTGGAGNAAAAAACCCAAACCAAACCAAACAAAACATGACCCAGTAGACCCCACTCACCCCTCTGAGCTCTGAGTTTCCCCCCATTAATTTTGAATTTACCACCAAAACCCGACCCTTCCCTCTGCTTTTAACACCTTGGGTCCCACTTAATGCCCAAATTCACTGTTTGGGGAGCTCAATAAATGCTTTAATGTTTTAGACACGTTTTTATGAAGCTGTTTAAAAGCACCCCAAATTAAAAATGACACCGTGCTGCACAGCCCCTGCTCTGAGGGGGTTTAATGAGGGTCCCTGGGGGGATTGATTTCCTAATCCAGCCCCTCAAAGCTGCTCTGATCTGGCAGTACAAGAAGAGGGGTTCAAGGTTGTTCACACAGCTCCCACAGTATTTTCTCAAGCCTCTTGATGTGAGAATGAGCTCACTCCTGCAGCCCCAATTAATCTGATGAGACTGTCAACAGAGATGTCATTTCTCGTCACATTTTTGGGGATGTGGACACCTGTCTGAAATCGAGGATGAGATCATCAGCTCATTAACATTTTCCAGCAGATGGCAAAAAAAAAGCTGAGTTTTGTGTGGTTTTTGGGGCTGCTCCACGTTTTGCAGGCAGTGGGACAACAAAGGCAGCTCCTTCCATCAGAGGAGCTGGCAGCACATATGGAATCCTGGAATCGGGGCTGCAGCACAGACAGGAGGAGTTTGCAATCTCAATCCAGACATTTCTAGAAAGAAATCAATAAACTGGAGGAGAAAATAGATCAGAACTGGGGGAGGGAGATCAGCTTTTCCTGAGTAAATTCAAATTTCATCCAATATTCCTTCCCCAGGAATATTTCAGTGTGGGATGTTTCAGTTTCCTGCAGGGTCATGATCCCACCTTTTAAAGGTGTGTGACCAAGAGCTGTGGTCCTACAGAGGACACTGCTGTGGCACACAGGTCCCAGCTGTTCCTGGAGGAGCAGGAGCACTCCTAGGAGTAGCTGCACACTCCTTGTGCCAGGAGCAGGAGCAGGAACCACCCTGAGAGCCCCTGACAGCCCCTGCTGCACTGCTGGGCCCCTACTGTGCTCACAGCAGAGCTCTCCAGAAAAAATGCAGCAAAACCAGGACCTAAAAAGTTTCCAGCTGAGCTAAAAATGGCAAAAATAGACCTTGTAAGTGCACAATCACTGCAGGAATACCCAATAGTGGAGTTTCCTCAGCATCCAGGGAAATTGCTGTCAAATAAAATAAATATTTTTGAAGGCTTGATGAGGAGCCCCCCATTTTTTTCCTTCATATTGCCTGTGCTGCTCAGACGTGTCACAGCTCAAACTGGCATCATTCCTGTTTTTGATATTCTCTAATTCCCTGGGTCATTAGTTATGTAATCATAACCATTTTTCTGCTGGGCTGATTGGTGTGATCCATCTCGTCTCCTTCTCTCATCTCACCTCTTTAGTGGTGTTGGAGCATGGATGGGAACATCCCAATCCCTCAGGGCACCATCTGCTGCTGCCCCAGCAGGGAGGGCTAAATGAGTGACATACTGTACAGTGCTTCTACTCATTAATTACTGATTCCTGATGGGGCTCGGGCTCTTTCGTTCATTCCATTACAGATTCTCTCTCTGATTTGTTCGTTTCCATCCCCTTTGCTTTGTGTCATCATTTAAAAGCTTCACAAAGTGTGGGGGGGAAGACTAAAGGGTGAGGAAGAGGTGATAATGTGAGTATGGGAACAGAGGAGAGTGTGGGAGATCAGTGTTCAAACTATGAACATGAAAAAACAAACAAAAAAAAAACCCCAAAAAACCTCAAAAAACAAAACAAAACAAACAAAAAACCCCCAAAACCAAAACCAACCCAAACCAAACCAAACAAAACAAAACAAGACAAAACAAAACAAAAACAAAACACCCCAACAAAACAAACAAACAAAAAACCCCCAAAACCAAAACCAACCCAAACCAAACCAAACAAAACAAAACAAGACAAAACAAAACAAAGAAAAAACCACCAAAAATACTCCCAGGCATCACAAAGTCCCGGGGATTGAATATAAAAGTGAATTTATCCTGGGTGTGAGTCACCTGCCCGTGGGTAAACACACTCTGAACACCACAGGTAAATCTTTTATATGTAAATAACAGCAGCTCGAAAACCTCCCCCCTCCTTTCCCGAAAGGATTAAAACCCAGCCCGTACCTACTCGGAAACAATGAGGAGAATCCTCCTGAAGCCGGGATTAAGGTGTGAGCGCCTCCCTCGGAGTCCCTGCCCCGCTCCAGGGTAAAGGAGCCCAGAATTTGCATTTCCCCCCTCTTTATGTTCATCTCCATAAAACAGATTGCTTCTTTTTATTGTTCTGTGTCGCACCGTAAATGTAGATGGCCTTTGAAAGCCAAATATCACTCTTGCTAAGTAATTGTCAATTAAATTCGGTATTAATTATTCTTAATAGCCCAATCCCATTCGTTGTTTTCCATGTGTCTCGTTTTTGCACGGTTCTAATGCCAGAGCAGATGAATTTCAGTGTGGAATTTTACTTAAAACCTGTATTTAATGAAATTTCTGAACTGTTGGGTAAATGTGAAAAGCACTGGAATGAAACTGCAAGAACTGGTTACAAAATCTCCCAGCCACTTCATCTCCTGTAAGCTGACATCAAATGATGACAGAAAATGCAATAAGTTGATAATCAATCCAGGCTATGATTATATTGCCAGTCAAAGCCTTTGTTTTTTGAATATATAGTGTTGGAAGACACGGCTTCCCATCCCCATTAAGGCAGAAAAATGTCAAGAATTCCTTTTCTATCTCAATCTCCACTCTCCACCATGGGACAAGGTGCCTGGAAGGATGGAGAAGTGGTGGAGGGTGCCCTGAATCTGTGCCAGGTCCTTCCAGCAGGGCAGGAACCTGTGAACCTAAACCTCCAGGAGGTCACTCCATCACCCCATGGGCATGAACCCAAACCTCCAGGAGGTCACTCCATCACCCCACAGGATGCTGGACAGTCTCCCTGTCCCTGCCTGAGGGCAGGGGTCACCTGGCCCTTCTCTGATGGGAACCTAAACCTCCAGGAGGTCACTCCATCATCCCATGGGCTGCTGGATGGTCCCTGTGTCCCTGCCTGAGGGTGTCACCTGGCCCCCCTCTANACCTGGCCCCTCTCTGATGGGAACCCAAACCTCCCAGATGTCACTCCATCCCTGCTGGACAGTCCCTCAGTCCCTGCCCGAGGGTCTCACCTGGCCCCCCTCTGATGGGAACCCAAACCTCCAGGAGGTCACTCCATCACCCCATGGGCTGCTGGACAGTCCCTCAGTCCCTGCCTGAGGGTCTGACCTGGCCCCTCTCTGATGGGAACTGCAAACCCCTGGGAGAAGCAGCAAGCCCAGCTTCAGGTGTTCCCCCCTCCAGGTGACCTCAGGGGGTGTCCCTAAGGGTCATACCTGGCCTGGCCTCCAGGATGGATGAGCTGGAATTGATTTCCAGCCTTGCTGGCAGCCCCTCTGCACAGGAAGAGGTGGA
Organism: Cisticola juncidis; assembly: GCA_013400215.1. Lineage (NCBI taxonomy): Eukaryota > Metazoa > Chordata > Aves > Passeriformes > Cisticolidae > Cisticola > Cisticola juncidis. The sequence continues at coordinate 86,600 of VXBR01000353.1, read as the reverse complement.
AAGGGAAAAACCAATGTGAAAAAAAAGCATATTGTGTGTGGCTCTATGCAGATATTTACTATATGTAATATGCTAGGTAGAAAACTATATGTTAATACTAAAACTACTATACTAAATACTAAAAATACGAAACTAATACTAATACTAAAAATACTATATGTTAATACTAAAACTAAATGTTAATACTATTATGCAGTATTAACATTTTAATAATATAGTAAATGTAGTTTTTAACATTAAGTCTTAGTAAAATTTGTGTGTAAGGTATTTTCCTTAGCTCAAGAGAAAGAAAAGATGACCAGGGTTTTTTTTTTGCACAGAGGTAATAATTACAACAAGAAGAAAACCCCCCCTTGGATTTTTCAGAGGGAAAGATGCATTAGGGTTAATCTGAATTCTCCCTGAATCTACAGAAGCCACCTGGTCAAGCCAGACTCCACCACGCCAAGGGTTTAGCAGAAGGCTCTTGGCAAACGGGTTTTTCTTAGATAAAGTTTGCATAATCATGAAATTTGTCCTCAAAAATATAGAGGTTTCTCCCTAAGAGCGCCCTTCTCCTTTCCAGCCTTTGTCTGGAAGGGAGAGGGGACTAGTCCAGACTACCTTCTTTGCTCTTGTTGTCTCATAAATTGTCCTGCTTTAAATTGTTTAACTTTTATCCTTGTATTTGTATTAATTTTTTAACCATTTTTTCTTTTTATTAAATTTCCAAAAATCCAAAAACCGAGTGATTGGCGTTTATTACAACCAAGGTGAAGCTCCCCTCTGCCCCCAGCCCTGGGGTTTGTGCTGGGACAGGTTTTGTTTCTGCTGCTCCTTTTGGCCTCCAAATTGCATTTTTAAAGTTTTGAGGTTTGGGTTTTGCCCTTGTTACAGCACAAATGGGGTCAAAACCACCCCCAGTCAGTCTGGCACTGCCTCAGCAGGGTGAAAAGGGACATTAAGCAGTGCTAAAATCCATGAAATCCCAGGGAATACTGGCAGCTCCCTGAAACGGGGCTGTGTTCCTCACACAACAGCCTCGTACCAAACAGCAAAACAGGACATGGGGTAAAATTCATAACAAACAAATTTAAAAGGATCCTCAGTTCACAGACTGTAAGAGGCATTCTTCAAATGCCTCACAGCCATTCATTCTTCCTTATATCCATGTGAATGTTCCCCCTTGGCCTTTTGTTTTCATTTTAGCTTTCTAAGCCTCTGTGCCATTCCAAAAGCTTTTTCCCCCCTCTCCCTGTCCCTTCCCTCCCAGCCCTTCTCATTCTACCTCTGCAAGACCCTTTCTCCTGAGTGATTTGGCATTCGTGCTCTGCTCTTTCCAAATTCTGGTTTGCTTCTTAAACCTTTTTATATTTTTTCCCCCTGGACTGATTCCCCTTTTCCATTAAGACAGATTTTTTTTTTTTTTTTTTTAGGGTTTTCTTTTTTTAGTTTTTTATCCCCCACCCTTAAAAAGAGCATTTTATCCTGGCCAAACTCGAGCCTTGCCATGCTCTCATTTGCAAATGTCACTGCAGCAGGGCTGGAATCCTGCTCTGCTCTGGGAGCTGGGCTGGCACAGAACAAAGGCATCGCAGTGCCTCGCACACCACGGCGTTGTTTTCCCTCATTCCTCCTCCAGGAACAGCTTGCAATGACATTTTAGCAAAAGTCACGCTCTTTTCACTGCTCCTCCCCCTGCTTCCAGCAGGAATTCCCAGTCCATTTAGGAGAAGCTGTGAAAAACTGACCCAAAGCAGCAGAAAAGGGGCAGAGCCCCTCGTTCCTGTCTGGCTGACTTGATTCCAGTCCATCCCAAGATGGATCTGAGGTGTTTTTCCCATCATTAAATGTTTAACTGTAATTTGTAATCCTGAGTTCTACATTAACTCCAACAGGGAGATCTCTGTGGGGAGCCCAGGAGGGTCAGAGATAACCTTGATATCACCAGGACTGAAGGGCTATGTGCTCATTTCTGGCATAAATGGTATAAAATCGTGTTCAGCAAAAGGTTATGCAAAGAAATCCATGATTTACTGTGTAAAACATCACCAAATAAACCCATTTTGAGGCCCCACTGCCAGACCCCATAAGGCCCCCAGAAGTGTCAGAGATAACCTTGGTACCACCAGGACTGAAGGGCTAAGTGCTCATTTCTGGCATAAATGGTATAAAATCGTGTTCAGCAAAAGGTTATGCAAAGAAATCAGTGATTTTGACATGTAAAAAATCACCAAATAAATCTAATAATAATTAAATAAATTATTTTGAAGCTTCACTGCCGGACCCCAAAAGGCCCCCAGAAATGTCAGAAATAACCTTGATATCACCAGGACTGGAGGGCTAAGAATCCTATGCATTTCTAGTATAAATGGTATAAAATTGTAATCATGAAAAGGTTATGCAAAGAAATCAGTGATTTTGACATGTAAAACATCACCAAATAAATCCAATAATAATTAAATAAATAATTTTGAAGCTTCACTGCCAGACCCCAAAAGGCCCCCAGAAGTGTCAGAGATAACCTTGGTATCACCAGGAATGAAGGGCTAAGTGCTCTTCTGTCAAAGGAGAATATTAGGAAAATATTGGAACACTCCCAAATTCATACCTGAGCAGCCAGGGAAGAACTGGTTTAGCTGCACTGGCAGGGATTTGAGGTGGGATCCCCTCAAAAAGGGAAATCCTTCCTCCCAGCGGCTCCAGCATTTATTCCACTGCTGATTTGATATAAACATGGAATTCTTAAGGCTGGAAAAGCCCTCTAAGACCACCAGGTCCAGCCAAATCCACCACTAAACCACGTCCCAGGTGCCTTTTTTGAACCTTACCAGGGGCTGTGATTCCACACTCCCTGGGCAGCCTGGGCATTGCTACATAACCCTGAATCTCTGCTTTGTGTGCAGAGAAAGAGGTGAAAATATTTAGCAACCCCCTAAAACCAACAGCTAAATTATAAATAAGTTGTCTGAAAAATTTAAGACTTCTTCAAAAAGCCAAATTTGTCCCTGTTTAAGTGACAGCATTGCTCATACATTGCAAGGCTGTGGATAAAATAATTTCCAACTCCACTCTCAAGTTAATGTTTTGATTGCTTTAGTTTATACAATGGCACAACAACAGTCAACAGTGGTTAAATGACCATAATTAAATGCCCCACGTAGCAAGGAGCTGAAATGATTTATCAGCCAAAAGCCACTAAGTGCTTGATCACTTCACCAGGTCATTAATCTGCCTTCCAGGAACGTGCCTGGCACTCCTATAGTCAATTATATTAATTTTAAGTGACTGGAAGTCAGTATATACACACAAGATCAGATCAATATTGGACATAATTCAGTTTACACATTCCGTCGGATATTTAGTGGGGGTTTAAAATGACAATTTTCTTTCTATTAAGGCAAATTAATAAATAATTTAGTGTGCATAAAACTCAGATAATGACCAGTGTGAAAGGGGAAATGCTTTCTATTGACAGCTGCCAAGCTCTGCTGACATTTAGTGCTTTAAAATGGTGAAAAATAACCTGGGTTTGGCTTTAATTCTGCTGTGCCTCCTGAACACATGGGTTGGAGTGACTGCCTTGCAGCAGTGCCTTTCCCTGCTTTTTTGGCTGCAGGATGGGTACAAACGTCTACTGGAGCATTTTTTGGATAAAAAATACACTCCTAAAAATACCCACACACACTTGGAGGACGTCAAAACCATCCTGAGTGTGAAGCACGTGGGAACACATCCTCAGGAACAGCAGCCTGCCATCCCAATTGGGAAACAAAACAAGCATGGGTGCTCTTAATTGTGATTTTCCTGAAAAATCTCTTGTTCTGCAGACCCCTCTGAGCTTCCAAGAGCTTTGTCTTGTCAGCTCCTCTCGCTCAGCTCAGGAAAATATTGCAGAAAGTTGGGCTCATTCAGGTCCAGGGCTCCCAAATCTCCTTTTTCCTCCCAAATCCCACCTGCCTGGCTTCTCTGTGGCTGCTCAGTTGGGGAGGGGCAGGCAGATTTTTGGGAAGATTTATTGGGAAAACCAGATCAGGGAGGAACCAGAGCAGGAATCAGAGCTCAGAATCCTGAGCTCCTCTCCAGGACAGCTCCTCATGAGTTTTTCAATGCTGTGTGTTGGACACGAAGCCCTCCTTCATCCCAGGGTCTTTAATTCCCCATTTCAGAGGGCTGCAGTCATTAATTACACACTCTGGCCATGTCACAAGGTGATTTATCTTTATTTGCACCTCTCCTCTCTTTTGCTGGGAATAGCAAAAAACTTCTCAGCTGACAGCCTTGGCCTGGGTCAGCCTGAGATTTCCCTCATTTTTAGCTCAAGAATTCCTGCTCTTCTTCCAAGAGTAGGAATTATTTTTACTGCTCAGCTTGCTTGGAGCTCCCTAAGATTCCTCTTTTTGACTGGAAATGTTTCTTTTTTCACGACCTGAGTGAGAACAGAGCTGTTCCCTCTCTCTCCTCCCACAGCAGAGCTCATCCAAGGCCAGGCAGCCAGGATGAGATCACCAGGGTGCTTTTGGGGCAGTCTGGAGTGCCTGGTTCATCTTCCTGTTATTGCTCCTGGGGAAGCACAGAGGTCTCATTCCATCCCCAGGGCAGTGCCTGCTCCTCACCCTGCCTGGCTCACTCCTTTCTGCTCTGGTACAAGTGAGTCAGACATCCTAACCTCATTAGAGAGCTCTCAACAAACACAACTGAGCCACAAAGAGCATTTTTAAATAAGGCAGAAGAAAAACACAGGCACTAATAAAAGAAATTGTGAATATCAGCGATACTTGGTTCTGTTATTTGCATACAAATTCCAGCAATGTGTTACTTATATATATATTTTTAAATGCTTAGTTTCATGGAAATCCTCAAAGCCTTCAATGCCTGGGGAACACTGCCTTTTGACTCCTGGCAAAGAACAGAAATTAATTACCTGTTTAGTATTCTGAGTTTGCCTTAGCAAAATGAGCAGCCAGCTTTGCAGAGGGCCAAAATTCAAACAGAAACCCAATTCATGCACCAGAGATCAGCCCTAAAATTTGGATAGGGCCCATTCTGTCACCAGGGCTTCTGTCAGTCCTGGGGTGAGCCCTGCACAATGCAGAGCAAACACCCTGGGACAGCAGGGAGAGCTCCTTGCTGGGATGTTCTGAGTGGGGAGGGACCCTGGAACTTGTCCTACAGCTGATCCTTTTTGGGCTCCCTAAAAACAGGGGACAGAGAGAATCGAGGGAATAAAAAGCTGTTCTAGTTATTGAAGGGACTTCAGGGACATTTAGGGCAGACAAAACCCCCCAGGGGCTGCACCCAAAAATGTTCCCCAGCTCACAGGTTTGCACACTCTGATCAGTTTGGTCCATTTGCATTTTGGGGTTCATCTCCCAATTCCAGCTCCAGGGAATGAAGTCATTCAGCCCAAGTTTGCTCCCCAAGCTCCCTTTTGTTCCCATCTCTCAGCCTGAGGCAGGGAGGTGTCCTTGGCTGCCAGGCCTGGAGAGGAATTGCTGTGTGTGCCCAAAATGGGGAAGCAGCAGCTCCCACTGTGTGTGGGGTCTGGAGTTCTGCACTAAAGAACTGCAGGGTTACAAATATAAAATATTTGTGAAAAAATATAAAAGCTGAAATCCTGAGGCATCAGAGCACATGACCCTGTTAAAGCAGCCCATTTCTCCCCAAAATAGATCCTGAGTGCCCAAGAGCAGCTGCCTGGCAGTTTTATAATGTCCTGTGTGGAACCCACCCTGCTGTGAGATAGAGCAGGAAAATCCAGGAGAAAACATCAGGGTGGTGAAGTTATCACACCAAATCCAGGGACTGTTCCTAGTTCTGTGTAACACTGCCCCCATCCCAGCCTGTGTTTTTATTTTATTTTATTTAAATAAATGCTGATTTCATTATGGATGGATTTTACTGCTCTGTGTACAAGACACGAGGAATCTTTGCAATATTTCCACATCCCAGTTTTGCACTGTCCCTAGAAAACAGCCCCAGCCTCTGGTAGCCATGGAGACTTCCTGGCTGGAAGTTGCTCAATTTTAACTGGTTGTTCCCAACTTCCAGAGGGAATCCAGACACAAAAACTGCTCTGAAACTTCACCCCTCAGCCCTGGTGCTTTGCTCAAACAGCTGAGGAAGAGAAAAGGCATCAAAAATCAAATAAACCCAAAGCTCCATCCCTGCCATGGCAGGGACACCTTCAACTGTCCCAGGCTGCTCCAAGCCCTGTCCAGCCTGGCCTGGGACACTTCCACTGTTCTACTCTGAAAGCAGAAATTGAAGGGAAAAACAAAAACAAAAACAAAAACAAACAAACAAACAAACAAAAAAAAAAAACAAAAAAAACAACCCAAAAAACCAACCAAACAACAACAACAAAAAA
>VXBR01000353.1:70785-72743 GCA_013400215.1 Cisticola juncidis | reverse complement strand
TGGGGTTTTATTTATTTTTTTTTTTTTTTTTTTCCCCAAGTTGCATAAATGTGAGTAATAAAAAACCCCACAAACCCTGGACAGCTTTACTGCAAAGAAAAATTTACATCCCACGGTCACAGGCCTGTGCATTGCCCAACATCCCATTAAGAGAACTCATCAAAAATACAGATATAAACCACACACACCTTCCTTCTGTCTCAGAACGTTGCACGGTTTTTATCTCCTCTCCATAAATAATGGAAGCATCAGCACATTTGTGGGGGCACAATAACAAATCCCATCCTCTTGGTAATTGTAAACACACTGGAGCTTGTTATTGACCTTGTGTAAAATACTGACACAGGAAAATAGGGGGGAAAAAGAGAAATAAAGTTTCCCCCCCAACACACCCCCCTGTTCTATCCAAAGCTGAATTTATAATGTGATGTGGGAGGAATGAACTGTCATCAGAAATGAGCTGCAAAGTAAAGCGTGGAGCAAATCAAAAATCCAATTTTAATAGAGCAAAGTGTATCCATCCACATAATGACAACTTACGTGAGTATTTCACTTGATTGAATCAGTCTTCATTTTAAATCTGAAAACACCAGTCACTGTAATGAAACAGAATTTATTACCCATCTGTACAAGGAGCACTGCTGATTTTCCTAAATAATCCATTTATGTGCTTGTGGACATGTGAATGGGTAAATTCATTTGGGCACTGCCTGATCTCCTTCCTCCTTTGTGCCCCTCTGAAATGCCCGATGTAAATGCAGCTTAGGAGGGAAATATTAATGACTCTAATTGCCACTTATTAGTGATTTTACAAGATGCTGAGCACATAAATACACTTTCTAACAGTTTGTAAAAAAGAACAGCATTCAAAATAATGTGATCACTACGAATTGTTTTCTGTCTGGAAAAGAGGATTTTTACAGAAATATTTGGACATTTCACATGAGGCTGTTCTGGGATGGGGAATGAGATCAGCAGCATTGGTATTTTCAGGACAGAAAGGGAGAGGAGTCATCTGGTACAACTGAAAATTCTCCCTTTAAGTTCTTTGCAGCCTCACACAATTCAAAGTCAGGACTTGAGTGTTGTCTGGTGCTCTTCTTGATGGGAGCAGCTGTACAGAAAAATCTTGCAGGTAAATGAGTTAAAATCAATGATTGAGCACCAGGGCATTCCTGAAATGTTCCTGGACTGGAAGGAGCTTGGGAAATGCATTTTCCTCCAGGATAATCCAGGTTTGGATGTGCAGCATCCTTTGGCTCGTTATCAGTTCTCAGCACCCATCCAGGGTGGTGCTGAGGGGCTCCACTGCAGGGAAAGGATTCTCCTGCAGATAAAAGGGCTTGGTCAGATCCAAGATTGGTGTGAAAGGGAAAAAAACCCACAAAACTTGTGTGTAGGGACAGTGGAGGGGTCTGAACACTCTGGATCAAAGCAGGAGACACAAACCCTTCTCTGGTGGGAGAAGTTTGGCGTTGTCTTCTTCGTGCTCATCACTTTCCAGCGGAGTTTCCCATTCCTGCTGTTCCTGCAGAATCAAATCCCTTTGGGAAAGATCCATATCAGAGCCTCTCCATCCAATGAGGGCTTTGTTCTGTGGAGTTTGCTGTGATGAGATAGAGAAATAAATAAATTGGAGTATCAGGGATGGTGTGGAGGCAGAACCAGTTTTTTTCCTGCCTTAATGATTCTATAATTCCCTGTATATGTACACACACTTATTATTATATCTCCTTTTCCCAATGCAAAAGCAGGCAGTTTAGTAAAAACTAAATATTTGAACTTTTATAAGGACAATTCTTATCCAATCCGGAATAATTTTTTTTTTTTTTTTTTTTTTTTAAATCAAGTTTTGTATGTAAAGCCTCATTACAGAATTTTTGTGCAGAAACTGTAACCTGGCAGTGCAAAATAAAACCAGAACGTCCCCAAATGACAACAAACACTCCTGAAGGGAT
>VXBR01000353.1:55785-65785 GCA_013400215.1 Cisticola juncidis | reverse complement strand
AAATCATAAAAACTTTCCTTCCTTTCTTTCTTTCTTTTTTTTTTTTTTTTTTATAGCTGATACATAATGTATGACTCCACATAAATCTAGAACGAGTCTGGCTTTGGACATTCACAGCCACCACAGCAGAATAAATTTGTAACAGAGACTGACTTTAAAGCCTTCTTCTATGGGAGTTCAAAGCTTTCCCTGTCTGACTGTGTTATTCCTAAAATCTGCATGATCTGGAAGGTTTTAAACCTTTCTTTTCTTGAAAATAAGGAGCAGGAAAATGGGCAATGCTGTTGGCCCCTGTGCCAGATTTTTGGAGCTCTGATCAGTCATGCTCTGCACTCATGGGGCTGATGCAGAATTATTTAAGGTTTTTTTCCATGCCTGAGATTCCAAAATAACCACGAGCAGCCAGCATGGAATGGTCAAGATTGGGAGAGACCTTCAAGATCATCAAGTCCAAGAGCACCTCCATGGTCACCCCTGAGCCTCATGGTCCCCAAGAGCCACATTCAGAAGGGTCTTGAACACTCCATCACCTCCCTGGGTGACTGATTCCAGGATCTGACCAAAATTTCAGTGAAAATTCATTTTCTAAAGCTCAATCTGAACCTCCCCTAGCAAAACTTGAGGCCATTTCCTCTCATCTTTTCTCTGGTGCCACAGCAGGAGAGGCTGAACCCCATCTCAGCCATGTGCTTTGGAGGAAAAGAAAGGTTTGTGAGCCACTTTTTCAGTCTTTTTTGCAGATCTCAGGGTGGAGAAAGCTTTTTTGGCAGCTTGAAGGTCAACCCAACCTCTCGCCACACGAGCACCTCCAAGGTGGCCAAGCTCTTCCTTCTGTCCTCTGCCAGTCCCTCCTGGGGGTTCATTTCTGTGTTATTTTCTCATTCCTGACTGGATTGAGACACCACACAAATCTGCAGCAGCACAGGAAGCTGGGATGGTCCCTACATATCCCTGCAGGAAAAGCAGTGGCCCCACAAAAACAGCAACAGGCGATTTTGGCAGGTGGAACCCGCACATTTATAGGGAATAACTCAATTTTCATCCCAGCTGCTGAGCTGTTGACATTTGTTCTGCCAGGGTCTCTTTTTGCTCCTTTGACAAGGCCACAGGTCCCATCAAGTGGCAGCAGTGGTCACTTCACAGAGGGCAGGACCTTTTCAGAGAGCAGCTATGAATAGACTGCACTGCCAGCTCTGCAGCCTCTCAAAAGTCAATCAATTCCTTTAATGAACCCTGGAAAGGCAGAAAGCAATTAATTTTTACTTATAGATCATTTTAGAGACTTTCTTCAGGACACAGAAGATGAATCAGAATCAGTTTTTCAAGTTAACTTTCACATTAGATAAATTCCATACATGAAAATGAAAAATTCTTTTTGCAGGACCCAGATCAGGGCTAGAAAAAGGAGCCTGAAGAAAATGGGTGGGGGATCAGTGCTGAGGAAACTTCATGTGAGGATTTATTAATATAGGTCTATATTCTATTCTATTCCCCTATTCAGGGAGTTCTAAAAACAGAGAGGAGAGTGTGGTTGTTCACTCCAGAGCCTGGAGGGGCACAGGGCACAGAATTCCTGAATTCAAACACAGCCTCAGGCTGAGCCTTGCCCTGCACCTCACCTCAGTCCTGTGGACCACTCTGAATTTTGCTCCTCACCCTTTTTGTCTGATGTCTTGGAAGCCTGGAAAACAGAGAAAATATCAGTGTGATCAAAACCCTTTTAACTTGGATACTAAAGGATATTTTTGTGGTTTTGTGTGCTCTGGTTACCAACATGAGGAATGACAAAATCAGAATAATTCAACCATTCCCTGAGAAGTTTCCCTTAGCACATCCCTCCATGTGTAAAAGCATGGATGGGAGGATAAATTGTGTATAAATCTCATCCACCACAGCTCAGAAACTTCAGGAGGGATTTCCATAAAACCCTGGGGTGGAGAGGGAGAAGGAGAAGGAGAAGGAGAAGGAGAAGGAGAAGGAGAAGGAGAAGGAGAAGGAGAAGGAGAAAGAAGGAGAAGGAGAAGGAGAAGGAGAAGGAGAAGGAGAAGGAGAAGGAGAAGGAGAAGGAGAAGGAGAAGGAGAAGGAGAAGGAGAAGGAGAAGGAGAAGGAGAAGGAGAAGGAGAAGGAGAAGGAGAAGGAGAAGGAGAAGGAGAAGGAAGGAACAGATCCAGACTGTGCCTGGCAGGCAGCCAGAGGAGCAGATATTCCATAGCAATGGAATTTTATTTCCAAATCAAGTACATTTTATTTCTGAAAATCAACTTTATGAAGCCTCTGTGTTCTGGGCAGCTCACTCTCTGTTGAGATGTGCAGCTATGACAAAATGTTTTATTTTAGGATGCAGCTGGGACTTCACAGCAATCCCTGCTCCTTGAAACATTCCAAGGTGAATATCTCTGAATTTCCTACTCAATTTAAACACCACCAGGACTTTCTTTTGGACGTATTTATTTCTCTGTTTCTTAATTTAGATAACGTGTCTGCCCTCCTCTTTGTCAAATTAGTTTCCAATTAAAGCAGCACTTCAGACTTCCCAAATGCAATCATATGCTAATAAACCTGGGCCCTTCTGCAGCACCAATTACAGAAAGTGTTTTTCTTCCAAAAATAATTCTGTATGTTCCTCAGCTCTTTCTGCACAGCAATCTGGTGAGAGTGGCTGGGAGTTTGAAGAGTACACTGAATATTTGAGAACAAAGCTAACCAGATAACTGCATGGAAATTGCAGGAAAATTATTTAAAGAGATGGATTTGTTGGGAAGTTGGACTCTGATAAAACTCTGAAGTCCATTTGCCTTAAAGAGAGTTTTTGAGATCTCTCTGTAAAACCTCACAGAACAGAAGCCATCAGTCTGGAAAAAAATTAAAGTATTTAAAAATGCTTTTTTTAATGAAAAATTAAATATCCTCAAACCCAAAGCTCCTGCAGAAAACAAAAACAAGAACAAAAACAAAACAAAACAAACAAACAAACAAACAAAACCCCCCAAAAACAAAAACAATACAAAAAAAACCCACCCCAAAACAAAAAACAACAACAAAAAACAAACACACACAAAACAAAACCAAACCAAAACAAAACAAAAACAAAAAACAAAAAAACCCACAAAAAACCAAAAAACAAACAAACAAAAACCCCAAACAAACAAACAAACAAACAAAAAACCAAAAAAACCCAAAACAAAACAAAAAAACCAATCCAGTCCAAACCAAACCAAACCAAAACAAACCAAAACAAACAAAAAAAAAAGCCCCATTTTCAGCCAGTTCTGCAAATCTGAATATTCCCTATGTTGGTAAAATTACCAAAATATCTTCTTTTGGCATTTTCAAAATTAAAATAGGAAGATTTCCCATTTCAAATCAACCTTTCCCTTCAAAATTTGAGCTAATCAAGCAAATGACAGATTAAAGACAGCAGCAAAAGAACTAAATGCTTCAATACTATCAAACCTATTTTTGTCAATTAAAGCAAGAAAATATCTCATCAGTTGGCAAAAGCGGGAAAAAAAGAAATAATCATAGGCTTTTTTCTGGTGGGCTTTGAATCAGGGGGAATTATCAAAAAGATAATTTGAATATTTGCATGTGTTTAGCATGGATTTGGTGATCCAGGGCTGCTTGAAGGATGCTCTAAACTGCACCTTAGAGTGCAAAAGGGAAAAAAAAACCACAAGAAAGGACAAATTTTTTAGGAGAGCAGATTCTTAGCATGAGAGAAACTTCCCTTTTCTCCTCTCCATTCTTTTCCTTCAGCAGAGAAATTGAAATCTCCTGTAAATTCTCTACATCCCGTTTTGAAAACTCATTTAAGTGACTCACCAAGGATTTGACTCGATTTTCTCACCTGTGACAAGGAGAATCAGGGTGGGAACAGCTTCAAAAAGGAACTTTTGTGGAATAAGGGTTGGGAATGAACACAAGAGGGAGAACAAACCCCACATTTGCAGCACCAAAACTGTGATTAAATAAATCACAGTTTTACATCAGCTTGATGTCATTCAGGAAGCCCAAAAATAAAAATCAGGGTTCAGGTGGTGTAAACCAAAATTCCAGCAGAGGAATTTCAGGTTTTTGTCTCCACTTCCTAAGGGATCCCAAAAATAGGAGGGGTTGATCCTTATCCTTCTCTCATAAACCTCAACCAGCCAAAGCAGGGGGAAGGAATTGTGGTGTCCCAAATCCCAACATCCATTATTATTTAATAAAACACAGGAGTTGGAATAAACCAGCTATAAATGCAAAGGTCAGGAAGGTTTAGTTGACATAAATGAAATTTCACTTGTGTAATTTAAAATTCTAGACCTTTAACCTTGTGGCCTTTCACTCTGTTTTGGGTAAATCCCCTCCCCATTTTTAAGAGAAAAAAAAAAAAAAAGAAATTAAAAGAACTCAGTAAGTGAAGCCTTCAATATTTTAGATACCTGCAACTGAGATAAGGCATGGAAAAAAAAAATAAATAAAACCAGCCTCATTTGACAATGGCAAAATGTGTGACATTATTTAAGCAGCTCATTATGGGAAGCTTTGGAGTTGTTCTCTGAGCTCAGCTGAAGTTTTTGCTGCCTTGCTGCCCTTGTTAAATCTTTCTGGTACAAACTAAAGAGCTGCCTGTCTAATCAGAGATTAATAAGGCTGCTCTCAGCTTATTTGGGAACTCTGCACTGCAGCAGCATCAAGACAAGAAGGACTTAAGTTAAAAAACTACAGCTGAATAAAAAAGAAGATACACAAAGTTTGCCAGCTTCCTTTGAGGAGTGATGACTTATTCCTTTAATTTGAGTTTTACACATTCAATTCCACGGTAAAAAAAAAAGAAAAAAAAAAAAATTCCAAGAAGAAAAGAAAGAAAAAAAAAAAAAAAAATTTCCAAGTAACAAAGAAAGCAAAAAGCTTTGCTTTGAAAGCAAAGCATCTCTGAGCAAGGTTCAGAGCTCCCTGAGGATTATTGTGCTGCCCTTAATGTCCTTAAATTTTGGATGAACTCCGGTGTTTATCCCGGAGTCATTAAGGCAGGAGCTGCAGAAATAAATGAGTGACAGCCAGAGCTTCACTCCTCGTTACCACCTTTGGAGAATTCCACTTGCTCTGGGCTCCTGGGGGAAAAATCTTAAAAAATCTCAGTGACTTCTGATGGAGCCAGGGCTGCTTTGCCACCAATATCCCGGAGTAAAGGACTAAAAAAACTATTAAAACAATTTTTTTTTAGTGTTTTCCACAACCTGCTTTGCCTTAGAGATGTTGTGAGAGTTGGGCTAAAAAACCTCCCAAGACCTTTCATTATTGGTTTCCTTCCATCTGCAGAAATTCCCTTTATTCCCAGCTCCCCTGTGGAGTTCTGTGCCTCCCTCCACATCCCACATTCACCATTCCCTGACTCCAGGGGCTGAGTTACCTTCCCCAAAATGCAGATCTCAGCTGAAGGTGCCATCAGGAGTGTCCTCTCCTGGAAAAAAAAAGGAGATTTTGAGGATGCTGTGACCACTGCAGCCTCTGCCACCACAGCAAGGAGCACTCATCAGTACTGAACCCTACTCTAATGAGCTTTTTATCCAGATTTTCACTCCATGGGGACAAAAAAGTAAAATAATCCTTATTCAAGTACCATCCAGTGAGCCAGGACAGCCTCACCACATGAAGGTATTTTAAATTTTCGAGATGTTGTCCACTCCCATCCCCAAAATCCTAAATCTGGATCTCCCACAAGCAGATGCACCTCCAGAAATCTCCCCACTCCTACCTGCACTTTGGGGTGAGAACTCTCTGGAACACCCATAACAGCTGAGAAAATATTTTACAATTCAGGATTCTACAGATTCTCCAGTTCAGGAGATGAGCACTGGCCAGGAAATGTGGCAAGCTAGAGGAGAAAATGAAAATAAACCACCCACAATAACAGATTTTTGTTTAAATGGCACCAAAACCAGCTCAGAAATATCCTGACAAGCACAGGAAGAGCAGGAGTCAGGGCAGAAATGCTAATTTGGGTGGTATTTTAATGTAAGGACACTTTAAAAATGCATTAAAGCCACTTAAAAAAAAAAAAAAAAAAGGAAAAAAAAGAAAAGTGTGAAGATTCATCCCAACTGTTCTGCAGCTGCTGCTTGTAAACAAATTCAGAATTTTTTTACCCCTCCTGCATGTGACCCTTGGAATTCCTCCTGATAAAATAAATGTGCTATTTTAGACCCCAGAGCTGAAAATTATTTCATATCTGTAATTCTTTGTTAACCCTCAGTATTTTTTTTAAATAAAATGAAATATTTCTGAATTTAAATATTAAAATTTATTACATTTTGAAAAGTCTCAGTGCAGTAGCAGAGGTCAAGCCTCACTTGTCTTCTGACTGAAATTCTTGGCTAAAAGAGAGAGCACCTTCTTTTTATGAATAAATTAGGGATTTCAATATAGATATAACAACATTAAATGGATTTGGCCCGAGTGCATTACAGCCATTAAATAAATCACTGTTTCACAGAGAAAAAGAGGGGACTTTGAAAAGAAATGTAATTTCATACAACTTCATGACAGAACCAATTAATCAATGAAATATAATTTCAGACACTTGTTACAGAGCCCATGTAGGGGAAAGATACAGATCCATGAAATATTTCACCATGGGAGGAGGAGAAACTTAACAGACCTAAAATAAAGTTTGTTTTTTGGCATTGCCAGAGTCAGAACTGGGCAAATATTGTGGGGTTTTTTTCCTACAAAGAATCAATTTCATATTTAATCACAACCATGGTATTACACACGTCACAAATTTATAATTTTGCTTCCCCTGTAATCCTTACACTTATTTATTTATACTTTTCTTTCTTGTTTAAGAACATTTCTTCAAAAGGGAAGAAGAGAAAAATAGCACAGCAATTAAAACAAAATTATAAAATATAAAATATAAATTATAAAATTATAAAATTATAAAATAATCAATGCATTTTCCCAGAAGCTCAGGAGGAGAGAAAGTTTTTATTTTCAATACCTGCTTCACCTCTGTGATTCCTCTCCAACGTGATCCACCTGAGAAAATTCCTTATCAAATTCCTTAATATTCCAATATCTGCCTGGGAATGTGGCAAATGACATGAAGATCCTAAACAAGACAAATAAAATAATAGTAATAAGAGTAATAGAAATAATAGTAATAGTAATAATAGTAATAGTAATGGTAATAGTAATAGTAATAGTAATAGTAATAGTAATAGTAATAGTAATGGTAATNTAGTAATAATGATAGTAATAATAATAATAATAATAATAATAATAATAATAATAATACAGATGAGTTTATTCCTCACCAAATTCACCTTTTGTGTTCTATGAATATTTTCTTTGACCTTCCCTGCATCTTGAAAATGCTGGGCTTGTACGGGACAAGTTCACGACATGGAAAAATGATAATTTTGAGAGTTAAGGCCAATTTTAGATATGAAGTCAAACGTTGGCTATGAAAGGCAAGTTTCTTTATTTGGCAGAGAAATCAGCTCCTGTTTTGGCTCTCTGCCCTGTGCTCTTTCCAAACACTGGCAGCTGGAGCGTGGAGAAGAAAGACAGGGAAGATAAATAGGGTAGAAACTGCTTAAGGTCTTTGTAAAGTTTAATGAAAGATTTATCTCTGGAGGGTAATGTTCCTCTTTCTGCTGCTGAAACAAGACTTTGATAACCTCTCATTGTGCCTTTGATAAATTACAGCTCCCAGTCAGAGCTGAGCCAGTGCAAAATGCAAAAGGCCAAAGCAAGGTCTGGTTATTCAGGGAGAAATGGCCAAGGGAGTGGGCTGGAACCTGGAATAATTTTAATTACAGCAGTGAGGATGAGGTATTGCAGTGATGTTACAACCAGAGGAGGATTCCTGTGCCTGTCCAAAGGGAAATCCTCATGTGTGAGGGCAGTAATTAGGGCAGGCTGTTAATGAGTGCTGATGAAGATGGGAGCACAGAGGGTGGAAAGGCCAATTTTGGCCATGAACTGGGGTAACCAGAGCCCTCTGTCTCCTGCTCAGTGCCCAAGCTCAGGCTGCAGAATTTGATGCTCCAGGCACATAAAATTCAAACCCTAACAGGGAAAATCCCCAGGTCACAGAGAGAGAGATGATTTTGTACTTCAGCTTGTTTTTTAATGCTCCATATTCCAAAACTGAGCCAACTTCAATGAAAAAACTCATATTTTTAACTCAGAATAGAGCCACGAAGACAGACATTAATTCTATTAAACATTTACAAGCATCTTTGAATTACTTTTTAAAAAAAAAAAACTCAGCAACCACAAGATCACCACAGACACGTAAAATATTTTTAGTTTTGCTTTCTATTTATCTTAAGTAGAAAAACCAGTGTAACACCTGGAGACAACTAATCAGCAAACAGCAGGGCACTAAAAGCTTTTAGAGTTTTGTTCCAAGTAATTATAAGGTGTAAAGATTCAGAATGGGCCAAGAAATCAGGATTTTATCTTTCCCCTCAATTAGTGGATAATCCAGAATATTCTCATTCATACCTCTACAAATCCTACTCACTTATGTGAGGAAAAAGGAATTTTTTTCTAAAGAATAGGATTATTAATTTTGTTCCCATTCACAAATTGCTTATTTTCTGAATGCTGCAAGGGTATGAATTATTCAAGCTGTACACCCACAACCTAATTCCTTTCCAGGACAATTTATCCCTCATTCAGGACTTCCCACCATTGGAGGTAATAAAAGCAATTTAACTGCCTCAAATTAAAGGGAAGAGAAATTCTCCATGGGTCACTTATGGATGTGTTCAAAGTGCAGAGCTCTTTATGAGGCACAGGGAGACCTCTGGGATTCCACCAAATTGATCCCATATCACAAACACTTTAATTTAATGTACCTTTTGCTGCTCACTTTTAATGCAGTGATTATAAAAAGGGCATTTTACTTTATTAAGCATTAACCTTGCTGGCTGTTGGGTAAATTAGGAGATCAAAGAATTTGAAGGTCTCTAAATCCAAATGACTTGTTTGAAGGAGGGACGTGTGTGACCATTATTAGTGAATATTGTTGTCATTATTAACTCAAATCTCATCTTTGCAAGAAGGAAGGAATTTTGTCCTCCTAGAAGGGCTTTAAAGGAAGCTCACAAAATGTCTGGAGCTGTTTTACAAAAGGTTATATCAAATATAAATCAGTGTTTTTCGTTAAATTTGGTTTATGAAGATGGCACAGAGTCCATCAGATATCACAATCACACCCACATGGAACTAAAAGTGCATCTGCTTTGGATAAATATATCTAATTTGGATACATCTGGGTAAAATATAAACATAATATTTAAAAAAATGTCTTTAAAATGTGTTCATTTAAATAGTAGATGAGATGGATAGTAAACAATAAGAATCAGTAAAAGGGGATAATAGATGGGAATAAAATCCAGATATTGGCATCTGCACTGAGGGAAAAAAAATCCAAGTCTTTGCTTTAGAATTCTTTGAATATTCCAAAAATATTCAAGGAATATTTTTTAAAACCTAATACCTAAATGATTTTTTGTTGATGGTATTTTAAACTTGGGGTTTCAGCCGTGCTGTAGCTCCTGGGAGCAGTGGGGAAGAGCCTGCAGGTCATTTTTTGTCAGATCATTTTTGTCAGGTCATTTTTGTCCCTCCTTTGGAGCTGGGAAATCCCCTGGGAAGTGGTCAAAGCCTCAGGATGTCCCTGAAATCAGGAAAATCTGCAAGAACACCTCTGAGAAAAGTTCTCAGCTCTGTAAATACCAAGATTCAGGCACTGACTGCCCATTCTGCCTCTGGGCTGGTCCAAGGCAGAGAAAATTTACTGTGCAAATTTATTTTATTTATTGCAATGTTGGTTTTCCTCCCCTGCTGGTTGTGGCACCTGGAAAATGGGCTTGGACCTCTCCCACTGCTATTCACATGGGCACTGATCTCACAGAAGCACTAATTAAAAATCTCAAGTGCTGTGTGTTCCAAGGAAAGGTCAAAATCAGTGTGAAAAACCAAACCTACAGAAAAAAA
>VXBR01000353.1:0-29987 GCA_013400215.1 Cisticola juncidis | reverse complement strand
TTTTGGGACCATTTTGGGACCACCTTGGGTGCAGCCCTGGCCAGGCTCTGTCCTGCCCAAGGTGTCCCCTAAAGGGTTTTTAATAAATCCCTGCTTTATTCTCCAGCTCTGCCCAGTCTCTGCTCCAGCTCAGCCTTCCCAAGGAATCAGAACAGGGACAGGAGGAGAGGGGATGGTCCCAGGCTGCACCAGAGGAGGCTCTGGGGAGGAATTTCCCCATGGAAAGGGAGGAATTGGAATCAGGGATTGGAACTGCCCAGGGAGGGTTGGAGTGCCCATCCCTGGAGGTGTCACCTGGAGGTGGCACTGAGTGCTCAGGGCTGGGGACAGGGTGGGGATGGGGCACAGCTGGCACTGGGACATCCTGAGGGCTCTGAGATGGGCGAGTGGGTTGAACTGTCGGTGCTTCAGTGCCACTCCAGAGCCAGAGCATCCCTAACACTGCAAACACCCCTATCTCCACTTCCATACACATCCCATAATATTCTTGCCCATCTGCATTGAGTGCTGTCATGTTTACAGAAAATTCAGGTTTCCTTAGACAAAGTCTGTTCTTAACAGAAATTTTTAAGAACAGGTTTCGGTAAGCAATTCCTTACAAATTATTAGTTTCGGCCCTAAATGGCTCCGTTACAGCTTTCTAATAGCAGCCTTTCTTTCAGATCTTAGTCAAAACATGTTTTTCTACACTATCAACACACATTGGAAGAGAATTTGCATAGCAATAGGTCAAAGCTGTGCCTCGAGGTTTGAGACCTGAATTGTGCCTGTGACAATGGGATGGGAACACCCTGCTGCTGCTGCCTGACACGGATGCTGACCACATTAAAAAAAAAAAATAAAAAAAAAATCAATGCGAGCCATGACTCATTTCTGAATTGCCAGTTTGGTTCAGAAATCACTGATTACTGCTTCTACAACAAGGTATTATGGACTATTAGCAAGAATGTTCCTGACAGGTTTACAAGGCTTCAAGAGAGCTGATAGCACATGGTGCTGCTGCTCTGTGCAGAGCTCCCCATTTTTCATTTTCCCCTCGTATCCCAGGGCTGTTTGGATCCTGCCTCCTTCCATGCTGACAGGTTTGGAAGACATTAAAGGCAGCAGAAGGGAGGCTGGATTTGCACTGCTCCAAGGCTGATCTCAGAGGTCTAACTGGGATATTTCTCACCCCTCCAGGCCACTCACGGCTTCTCAGGGTTGCTGTTCCCTGAGATTCTCCTCAGGGTTGCTGTTCCCCAAGGTAATCAGGTTTTTTGTCTTCTCTTTGCCCTGAGTGTTTCACACCGAAGGTAGAGAGGACAAACTGAGTCCCCAGTGCCTGTTCCAAGGTTGTTTATTCTTCATTATCTCAGTTCTGTCTCAGCTCTGCCAGGCCTCCCTGGCAGGGGCATTATCTCAGTTCTGTCTCAGCTCTGCCAGGCCTCCCTGGCAGGGGCATTATCTCAGTTCTGTCTCAGCTCTGCCAGGCCTCCCTGGCAGGGGCATNTGTGGGCATTCACTGCCATGGCAGGGATCAGAGGCAGTGTCCTCCTGGGCTCTGTGTGAGGCTCTGACCCCTTGGACAGATCCCAGACCCCCTGTCCTGTCCCCAAACCCTCCAGGGTGGCCACAGGGATGTCCTGGACTCCAACAACAGCTGTGAGCTCAGGAGAGCTCTGGTGATGAACAAACAGCAGCTGCAGCCTCACATTGGCTGGGGAAGGGAGTCAAGGTGCTGATCCTCGAGATGCTGTAATGAGATGGAGTTTAAAGAACACCTGAAAATGTTGGTGCCAGGAGCATTTGAGGAAAGTGCAGCTAATTACAGATTACAAGAGGCAGATAAATGGGAATGAGGCGCTGAGCTGAGTGGTGCCTTGGCAGATTTTCCCATTTCCATGGAAAGTTGGATCACTCCTGACACACAATCACCTGCAGAGCAGAAACAGATCAGGAAGAGAGGAAGAAAAAGCCTGGACCACACCAAATTTGGCTGCTTGGCATCCACTGGAGCTTCTCTGTGCAGTTACATGAATTCTGCCTGAAAATTGATTTCACCAAGATGAAAACTCTCAAAAAACAACTGATGAATCACCTGCTTTTCAAACAAAAAGATTGCTAAGATGTCTTATCTTGCTATAAGAATGGAAACATCTGGTCATCGGGTGCTCATATTTAAATTTCTGCTGATAAATGCATGTGGTTGTTACCAGCTCTCATTTTAGGACATCGTTGGACAACTTTTCAATTGATGGAGTATCAGCTAAAGGCTAAAACTAGATATTTATTTTTCTAGAGAAACTGCATTTTAACAAAAATTCTCTTCCAGCTAAATCAAACTGCCTACTTACAGGTTGAGTGTTCCAGGGCCAGCATCACCCAAGAAACAAGGGGAGAAAATAGAAGCTGAAATTATTCACTATACCCAAAATAGAGGAATTATTTCTTTCTGAAGTATTTTTGAACTCGAGGATTTCATACATTAAACCAAAAAAATAAACGCCAAGACCCAAATTTTGTTACATTCACACAAAATTTTCTTGTTCCAATTTTTGTCCTTCTTAGGGGAGGGAACAGAGCTGATATTTTGGAGGTCTACATTTCTCAGTGAACCATTTAGGGCAGGATAAAATCCAAACACCCTTTGGAGACAGAAGATCACATCAACAATAAATAAATTCTGCCTGCTCCCCCCAGAAGAAACCATTTGGCCAAAACCACAGCCACACAGCCATTGAGGCCCTTAATTACCATTTCCAGAAGTTTATTATGCTTGACTGGATTTGGCAAAAAGTTTTCAATCAAGCACAGAAGGAGTGTGAAGAAAACCATCCAGGGAGAGCCCTCCATGCCAAGTCCCAACCCAGAGCAGATTTTTCTAGCTACAAATAAATCTATTAAAGGCAGAATTTATATTGGAAACCCTGACAAGCTCCTCAAGCCTGCCTGAGCTGGTGGCCACAGCTGTGAGGAGGTGCTGATGTTCATTTGGGGAGAGGATTTTGCCTCAAATCCAGAGAGTGATGGATGGGGGCTCCCTAATGCAGCAGCTCCTGGTGGTGCCAGGGCTGGGCAGGGATGCAGCTGCTGGTAAATGCATTTCTGGAGGCTTTGCTGGCTATAAGATACAATTTCAGCTAATCAAAGGTAATAAAATAGTAATAGTGCTGTTCCACTATAGAGCATGACAGCTGCAGCTACTGCTCATTTATTAAATACTGGAGCTGAGAGCTCAGGCCCCAACTGCTTTAATATCCATTGGTGTTGTCACCCTGCTCCTTCCTCTCCTCCTGCTGGAAATCAGCTTTAGACTTCCCAACTCTCAGCAATTAAACCTCATTAAACATCAATCCCTTCACACTGAGCATTTCTGACTGTAGGGTCCAGAAAGAGGGTTGGAATTTGGGGTCAGTTTAAAAGTCAAGAAGCTTCCTACACCCAAACCTTAACCCAACATAATTCTTATATCCCAGAAACCAATATCAAAAAATTAAATTAAAAGCAAAAATTAAATCTGGCTGGCAGGCTGGGATGTGGATAAGACCACCTGCCATGNTATTATTATTATTATTATTATTATTATTATTATTATTCAAACCACACAAAAATCCTGGCAGTGCCTCACTGTAACTCCTGGAACACAGAGGGATCCTGAGCACCTTTCTGGCTGACTTGGGCTTTGCTTCTCTTCCTTGGCTTCTCACAACAAATAACCTCCTTATTTAAATGCTGCAAATATTCCTGAACCTTTGGTGAATAACTTCTTAAATCTTTAAAGACACCAAAGGTTTTGTTCACAGACAGTGCAAAGCAGCTCAAATACTAATGTGATCTAAAGGTCACTTGCAGGCTGACCTGAGATTAAACTAAAGCTCAGGATGTTGTGGTTTGGAGGTAGTAAAGAGAAACTCATTGAGCTGTCAGTGTTCCATGTAAATGGAAATATTTCCTAGGCCAGAAAAGCCATTATCCAGCTGAGAAAGCAGCCAGAGCTGCAGTTCATCCCCATCCAGCAGATTTGGAGATTTCTCCTTAACACAACTGCCCCTCAGAAGAACAAATCTATGGAAACTGTGACTAAGTGTCCCTTCTGATATGACTGAAAACCAAATTTGGTTCAACTCTTCCATGTTATTATTTATCCTCATTAAAATCTCATGGAAAATTTTCACTCAGCCATTTATAATATGTCTTTTTTTTTTTTTTTTTCCACATTAATATGCACATATTTCCTTCCATCCATTTAAGAACGTGATAAACAAGCTGTGCTTCTCACTGATGAAGAACTGAACCCTGGTTGGAAACATCAATTATTTGAAATTCATAAATCACTGTGAGCATAACTGCTTCTCCCCTTGCAGCCCCCCAGCCTCACCTCTGCTGTCACTCAGGAGGCTGCAATCAGCCAGGAGTGTCCTAAGTGGCACTTGGAGCTCATTCCCTCAGTCCACAGCAGTTGGGAGAGAGAATTTCTTGTCAAAATGGATTTTCACACCACCTACAAGGATGTTAAACCTGAAGATCGAGGTCTTCATGTAGCATAAGTTTTAATTCCTTCCTCAATAATAGGCAATTTGAACACTAAGGTGTCCTCAGTGTGTGTAAAGTGGTACATTCCATTGCATTTGTTTAAAAGAATTAGGATCTTCATATTTATGTCTCTTTATGACAAGGAATGAAAAAAGGACAAGGAATTGTGCAGGTCTTCATCACCAAAATCCTTACAGCAGTGATACCACATTGGGTGGACAATAAATTTTGAGTCTGTAGCCCTCAGATCAGGTGTATGTAGATAATAAAAATTACCAAGAAATTCCCAGGATCAACACTCCCAACCCAGACCCTCGTCCCAGACCAGCCAGAGGCTCCCACACATCTTTTCCTCCTTTCCATCACACACCAATTTAATTTGGCTGAATCCTCCAAGGCATAAATCCTGACAAATAATGGATGTGGCAGCAAAACCATTCTCTGATCCTACACCAAGGAAAAACTGATCAGAAAAACCTTAAATTAAGGTTTATTTAAGTATCATGAGCTTCATGAACCTCTGGTGCTTTTGCCAGACAAACATTTTCCAGGTTCCTGGAATTTATCATGGAATCCCAGAATGGTCTGGGTTGGAAAACACCTTAAAGCTCATCCAGTGCCATGAGCAGGGACAATTTCCAGTGTCCCAGGCTGCTCCAAGTCCTGTCCAGCCTGGCCTTGGGCACTGCAGGGATCCAGGGGCAGCCACAACCTCTCCAAACAAATCAATTCACTGCCTCACGACCCCACTAGCAAAGGATTTCTTCCCAGTATCCAGTTAAACTCTACCCTCCTTTTCCCAGTATCCAGTTAAACTCTACCCTCCTTTTCCCAGTATCCAGTTAAACTCTACCCTCCTTTTCCCAGTATCCAGTTTGACTCTACACTCCTTTTCCCAATATCCAGTTTAACTCTCCCCTCCTTTTCCCAGTATCCAGTTTAACTCTACCCTCCTTTTCCCAGTAACCAGTTTGACTCTACACTCCTTTTCCCAGTATCCAGTTTAACTCTACCCTCCTTTTCCCAGTATCCAGTTTAACTCTACCCTCCTTTTCCCAGTATCCAGTTTGACTCTACACTCCTTTTCCCAGTATCCAGTTTAACTCTACCCTCCTTTTCCCAGTATCCAGTTTGACTCTACACTCCTTTTCCCAATATCCAGTTTGACTCTGCCCTCCTTTTCCCAGTATCCAGTTTATCTCTCTCCTCCTTTGTCCTCTCTCTCCTTGTGCAAAGTCAGAGCTTCCCTTCAGCCCACGTTAAATGAGTCCAGCTCCTCTCTTGACCTTTTACTTAACAAAGAGCATCACCCTCACAGTGAGCACAATTAAAGCTGGCTGATATTCCCAATTCCCTTTGGAAATTCCCACTGGCAGCACAGGGCTGCTCTGGAGAGACCTTGAGCCACAACCCCTGACACGGGACTGATCATTTCACCCCTGGCAGAGCCATGGCTTGGCTGGGAGAGCAACAAATGGACAGAAGAGAAATTTTGTCTAAAACAGGTCTGAAATGCAACAGTTGCTGCTGATGAAGATAAAGCCCTTCAGAGTGGTTTAAATGTGCTCATTCCTTTCAGAACATTGATGGAAAAGCTCTCAGATCCATTCCTAAAGCAGGTCTGAGTTCATAGCAACAATGAAAACTGAGCTACAGCAAGACTGAATAACAAAACTTAACACATTTGGCCTTTTGGAGTATCTGTTTCTATCCCAGCTTTGTCCCCAGTTCACTCATCATTCCAAAGCAGGGAAAAATAATTTATTTCCCATAAAGACAAGCAGAGTGGTTCAGTCCATGCTGTGTCAAAGCCATGCATTTATTTCCACAAATCCTTACACAAACTCAATTTTCCAATTATTAATTGATAATGTGTGGATGTATCAGGGTATGGTCCCAGCAATAACCTAAATAACAATCATTAGCACAAAGAAGCCCAATGAACACATCACATCATCCTAATAACAGACAAAAAACCCCAGTGTCAAAAGAGCAACAAAATCCATTTCATTAAGTGTAAATTTAAATTTAAATATTATTCAGGCTGCATGTATTTTCATTGATACCTGCAAAACTAGAATAAAAACTCAGCATGACATATTTTAAAAAATAATTTCCTCAGAAATAATGCATCACAGATTTTTGCTACATTTTCTGAAACACACAAAATAAAATTCCCAAAACCACACCAGCACCCAAGTCCTCAGAAATATTTCGATATTTCTCTTGCCTGTTCTCTATTTATTCTGGCCAAGCCATGAGATGCTGTCAGTGCTCTCCACACTGTTACTCCAGCAGGAGTTTAACCCTAAGAGCAGCTCCAACCTTCACCCCTGGGAGACAGGGAGGACATGAAATGGGTGCAGATAAATCAAGAAAACGTTTGTAAAACACACAGACCCCTCTGGGTGTGCATCCATGGAGATACTCACCACTCCTGCTGCAAGAAGAGTGGGGTG
This sequence comes from Cisticola juncidis, assembly GCA_013400215.1. Classification (NCBI taxonomy): domain Eukaryota; kingdom Metazoa; phylum Chordata; class Aves; order Passeriformes; family Cisticolidae; genus Cisticola; species Cisticola juncidis. The sequence goes on along the minus strand of VXBR01000353.1, from coordinate 23,016 downwards.
GGTACCCCGCAGCCCTTCAGGAAATTGGGATTTTTTTATTGGGACCTTAGGGCACTAAAAGGGGTGGTGGGTACCTAGCAGTCCTTCAGGAAATTGGGATTTTTTTATTGGGACCTTAGGGAACTAAAAGGGCTGGTGGGCACCCAGCAGTCCTTCAGGAAATTGGGATTTTTTTTGGGGGGGACCATAGGGCACTAAAAGGGGTGGTGGGAACCCAGCAGTCCTTCAGGAAATTGGGATTTTGTTTATTGGGACTTTAGGGCACTAAAATTTTGGGTTTCAGTGCCCTGGGCAGCCTCTCCTGGCTCCTCCCCAGCCCCGTTTCAGGTGTGGATCCTCAGCCTTGCCCTGAACACACCTGGGCACCCACAGGTCCTGCTGCTGATCCTGTCGCCAACCCTGGCTCTGATGTCCCACCTGGACCTTCCCTTTGTCCCTGCCTGGTGATCAGGGGATGTGTTTGACCCCAGCTCTCATCACTGCTCCTGTTCTTGACTCAATCCTTGCTGAGCTGCCCCACCACTGCAATTTTTCACTTTTGGTAGCCCCAGGAAGGTCCTCTCTGTGCCACGGGGCTGGCCCTTGCTGAGCTGCCCCACCACTGCAATTTTTGACTTTTGGTTGCCCCAGGAAGGTCCTGTCTGTGCCACGGGGCTGGCCCTTGCTGAGCTGCCCCACCACTGTGATTTTTGACTTTTGGTTGCCCCAGGAACATCCTGTCTATGCCACGGGGCTGGCCCTTGCTGAGCTGCCCAACCACTTCAATTTCTGATTTTTGGTTGCCCCAGGAATGTCCTCTCTGTGCCACGGGGCTGGCCCTGCCCTCCTCCCACAGCCCTCCCATCTCCTGACACCTCTGCCATCAATTTTCATTTGCTCTCAAGCTGCCAGAGATCAGAACAAACTGGAACCTTGGAAGAGCTGTACAAAGCCCTGTCCAGATGCACATCTCCTGCTCAGCCCTCCATCCCCAAGCACTCTGATGTATGGCCCTGGCTGTCTGCTCTGCTGTAGCACCATGTACCAGTAAATGAATTCTCTGCTGCTCCTCTGTCAATGTTTCCTAATGAGAGCTTTGTTTGAGTTTCTCTTCTCGAGTATGTGCAGAATAATGGATAGACTACAGTGAAATATGTCCCTCGTGCTCTTTGATGGAAATCATAAACTCTGACTGCAGAGCTCCAGTGATTTACAGCCCTTCCAAAATGCAAAGCAGAATTCCTTCTGTGCCAGCCTGCTGCAGCCCTCATTTGTTTTTTACCTTTAAAATGCAATGTATGGATTCATACACCTTTTATAGCAATGAAATATATATGTGAGCATTTCACCTGGCCCTGCAATTATGCAAGAGGCAATGTTAATCATTTATCTGTGGCACTCACACGAGCTTAAGGAAAGCTCTACTTCCTTAAGGAGGAGAATTAATAATTTTGGATCTGAGGAGCATTGGTTTTCAGTCTCTAAAAGGATTTATTTCTTACAACATAATGAAAGCCTGTTCATCTAAAGTAATCATGGGCAGAAGCTCAGCTTCACGAATAAAGTTTGTATTTTTTGACAAACATCTAATGAACATCCATAAATTAGATTCTCCAAGTTCCTGAGTAGGAGCATGATTTGCTGTTGACTGGACCCATGGAAGAGCTGTAGGAGGATTCACATTATTATAACTGGACACTCAAGAACATAAAATAATCAACAGAGCCTTTAGCAGATGAAAGCTCATCAGTTTCTCTATATTGTCAGCCTGCCCAAACTTGTCAGTTCTCATTTCATATAAAAATTAGTTCCTTGATAGATCTGATCATGTTATTTATCTCGCAGACTAACCAGGGCAGGTGTCTGTAAAAGAACACCATTAATAATCCAGCCCCTAAATGTATCCTTACCATAATTTATGTTATTTATGTTGCTCTACCACGACCCCTCTATGGAATTTACAGTCAGATGAGGACACTTCTCATCCCTAATTTTTTTTTAATCTAATTTTACACCAAGAGAAAGGGAGATGAAGAATTAAGAGGGGAAGGAAAAGAAGGCAAAAAGCAAAACCAAACCAGGAAGATGTAAGCTACCCAAATAAAACTTTTGAATAAATTGGTCCAGCTCTGGAAATTCAGGAAATTCAGGAAGTTCAGTTATGATTTTGGTAGGCTCCTACCCATCAAAAACTGATGTACAGGTGTGAGCAGAACAGAGCCTGGTATTAACATTTGAGGAGCTAACACAAACAGGAGTTATTTAAGTCCTGCATGCATTCCACAAGGAGAGGCTTCATCCAGGATCTGACAGAAATAATACTGAGGAACACCTTCCATGAATCCACATAACATTAACCAGCTGCTTTGCAGGCTTAAATAACAGTCAGGCAATCATAAAATCTGAGTACACAGCACAATGGGCTCACCTGCAGCTCCCCACTTGACTTTAAATCCACTTTTTTGCACAGGTCTGCAGTGACTTAGCTGGGATTGTGTGTGTCAACTTGCCATTGTGCAAGGAAAAAGAAATCAACTAGGAAAGCAATGGAAATGAAATAAAGGAAATGAAATTAAGTTCTATTCCTAACTTCTTCAGTCTCAGTTTGTTCCTGCATTTGATGTCTCTGTGCTTATTTACCTGAAGTCCCCATAATGAGGGTTTGAGACATTCAGTGTCCTGAGTTTATTAGTGCATGCAGAAATGAGTAATCTTTTCTAATTGCTAGCCATTTTTTAATTACTGAAGTAAAAGGAAAATGTGGACAGTTGTATTTTATCCCAGGAATTGCTGGCAGCCAACACCAAATGCCCAATGCCACTGGAAGGACGGGCAACATGGAGAAACCCATTTGTACTCAAACATAAAAATATCCCTTCCAAAGCCCAGCTCCTCTCCAGAGGTGTTTACTGAGTGTAGAGAAGAGAGCTCAGTGGGTTTTCCTTTGCTTTAATCTCTCTCCCTCTCAGGGTTGTTTTTCCCTGAGATTCTCCTCGGGGTTTCTGTTCCCCGGGGTATCAGGGTCTTTCCCCAGGGTTGCTGTTCCCTGAGTTTCCTCGGGGTTGCTGTTCCCCGGGGTAATCAGGTTTTCAGTCTTCTCTTTGCCCTGGGTGTTTCACACCAGAGCCAGAGCAGACAGGCTGAGTCCAGCAGTGTTATCAAGGCTGTTTATTCTAAATTATCTCGTGTTCTCAAGGCTGTTTATTCTAAATTATCTCTCAGTTCTTGTCCAGCTCTGCAGGGCGTCCCCAGCAGAGCAGGACACGCGGGGACTGGGCGGGTCAGAGATCCCCAAACCTTCAGTGCGGGATCTCCCACCCAACCACTGCCCGAGATGGATTTTTTATTTACAGAATTTTACCAATGCCTACTACCTACACTAACATGTCAGTTCTACTCTAAACCAATCTCTAAAATCCAACTCAGCAAAAGATGGGGGACGAGAGCAAGAACAAGGAGCACAGGGGCCACTCCCCAATTCCTCCAGCTTGTCCCTTCAGCCCCATATGCTAAGAATCCTAATTTATATATTTATATTCTATAACAAACCAGCTACTATTTATTTTTAAATTCTTAGGGTTTGTGATTCTTCCTGCATGTGAGCATTCACTGCCATGGCAGGGATCAGAGGCAGTGTCCTCCTGGGCTCTGTGTGAGGCTCTGACCCCCCTGGACAGGTCCCAGACCCCCTGTCCGGTCCCCAAACCCTCCAGGGTGGCCAGAGGGATGTCCTGGACTCTGACATCTCCCTGTGCAAACACTTCCAAGGGGATGTGCTGGGCAGTTCATCACTCCCCTGCTCTGGTTACTCTGCAGACACAAACCCGAGCTTTTCCTGAAAGCTGCAGCTGTCAAAGCCTGCACAAACCACCCCCAGTTTCGCTTTTTCCTGACAATTTCACTGCATTTCGAAGTTTACATCTCCCAGTGTTCATGAGGCTTTTTTTTCCTCTTGAAATGTGTCACAGCACTTTGCCTTCATGCCCAGATCACCCACTGACCTGCTTGGGCTGTGCTGATTTATCCTCATCACACAAACAAGAAATAAAGTGTGGAAAACAGAGATTTCTGCTTAAAATTCAGCCAGTCAGTCCTTGGGAGCAATGCTATTCTACTTGCTTGCTCTACTTTTTATTAATGAAATAAACATTTTCTGTGTTCATGCTAATTTATACACAGCCCTCCCGAAGTGATACGCTAGGACTTCTAAAATATTAAACACTGCAAATATTCAGAGTAAATTTCATTTTCTGTATGGTATTTTAGACCATGCAACAGCAGACTGTGATATGAAGTGACTTATGGCTCAGATAAAAGTCCTTTATTTGTTGTTCTTCTTGGTTTTCTCCAAGAGAAACAAATCATTTATGACTATTAACAAAGGGTGGATAATACAGTCAATCAGATTGAGCCTTCAGGTTTCTGAAAACTGTTTAGGTTTACAGCTGCTTTTGTTCATTTGTTGGGAAATCATAGGAGCTGGGAAAATACCCCCAAAACTACTCCAGCACTGGAAATAAGATCCCATTTTGGTTATCATTTTAGTAGATTAATGTTGCTTGTGGCATTTCTGTCTCTTCTACACTTTATAGATTATGAAATCTTGTTTCTTATGGCAACCACAGCTGATGATGTTGAATCATTATTCACACTTCAGTGCAATCCGATGGGGGTTTTTAGCTGGGTTTTTAAATGGGTTTTAATTCACTTGATTTCATGCAGAACCACGGCTCAGCCAGCACGGGGTAAATTTTGAAGGTGGTGAGTGGGAGGAACAGTGCAAGCACAAATCCTGTTATTTGTTAATAGGATTTGCCTGCATCCCTGTGTTTATGGCTTGGGGAATGCAGGGTTGTGCCTCATTTGCAGAATAATCCCATTGGCAGCACCAGCAGCTCGAAGCAGACCTGGGGGTGTTCCTGCTCCTCCCAGGGCTGGGATGGAGCTGCCCTGAGCAGGACACTGGGATTAAACCCCCCAGGAACCACCAGGGACCCCATTCCTTGATTTACTCTGCTGCCCCCAGTCACTCTGCCTCTTATCAGTGAATTTATCAGCTATAGAGGCAAAGGGGTGGCTAAAGAGCTCCCCTTAAAGGGTGATTTTCTAATTATTCCTGCCATGCTTTTATTAGTGTGGGTATGTGTGACAAACTGTGAGGAGCTCCACTAAAACAAAAAGTGTTTTCCACAGTCTGTCACCTAAATGAGTGCCAAAGAGGACATCACAAGTCATACACAGAGAGCATCCCCAAAAGGAGATTTTCTCCCACTGCAGGACTTCCACTGACCATTGTGGCTCAGGAAATTATTTTATTTTGCCATTTTCATCGTTTTTCCTCTTACAGATGATCCTGAGCAAGGAAATAAATGTTTTCCAGGACCCTCAAAAGCACACAGATGATGCTGTAGCTCCTCCCTTGCACTCCTACCTCCCAAAAAAGAAATTAGGCAAAATTTTGATGGATCTCCCAAAGGTGATATTCATACAGGCAGAGAAAATGGTGTGTAAATCACCAAAGGAAAGGAAAACTTAAAAGTTACTTAAAAAAAAAAAAAAAAAAAGTTCCTTAAATCAAACCACTACCTCAGAAATTTCCATGACTTGATGTGCATTGGATGTGTGTTCATGGGAAGGACCTTGTCTGCAAATAATGAATTTTTTCTTTCAAGAGTGGGATATTATTTGTAGTGAGAGCCCCATCATCCTTAAATCAAGCTGACAGCCCGGGTTCCTTAAATCAGATCCCAGTGCTGTGGTCTGGGAGTGGGAATTGTGCAATAATTGGCTTTTTTGGCTTGCTCTGAGTTCTTCAGATTCAGAGTAAAAGAGCTTTCTTCTCTCTCTCCTATCCTTGCATATAATTAAATATCACAGAAAAAGAACAATTCCATTCCTCCTCAGGGTCATAGAAAAGGGTGACTTTATATTAAACTGAGAATCATAGGTTTAAATATTTTCTGGTATTTTTCTCCTGCCTGGTACGACACCGAGGTTTTTTTCTAATTAAAGAAAAAAATTGTATCTTTACAGTGTTTAATTCCAATTCTTTTCCCATCTTGCTGCATCCTTGAAAGAGGAAATCATGTCAGACCTTGGTGCTGTACCGCCAAAGAAAGAAAAAAATCATATTTAAATCAAGTTAATGACTCACTCTTCCCATTTTGTGCATTTTCTTCCATTACACTTGGTCCATTGGTTCATCCATTTTTAAAAGGTTTAATTTCCTGTTGGATCATTGACTGAATTTGTAACAGGTTCTCCTTGCATTGTGAGCTCATGAGGCAAGCAGCATTCTGTTTGCAAGCACACAGGAGTGTGTGCACTAAAGGCAGGAGCTTTTCTCTTTTTTTATTGAAGAGATGCTGGTAAATCATTTCCACACATGAATAAAATGAAATAATTATGACTTCAGATGCTGAAGTTATATCAGGGCATTTTATAACACCTCTCCTTCCTCCTCACAGGTCCTTCCCCTGTGGTACCACAGCGTTTCCAGCCAGGGTGGGTGTACAGAAAATAAAGATAATTTCAGATTAAAGTGCTGGAAGTGTTTCTGGTGGCTTTTTAGAGCCCCTGCCACCTGCTGCCCTGAAGTGACACATTCAGGATGGCTCCACAGTGTGAGCTGGGCCTGCAGGGGCAATCAGGACTGATTTCTCCCTCCCTTCTCTGTGGTCACAGAGCTCCCTCCACCCATCTCAAGCTCTTCATGCATTTCAGAGATGATGTCGTGCCTGAGTTTTGGTGGTTTGAAATATGGAATCATGGAATACCTGAGCTGGAAAGGACCCAAAAGGATCATCAGTGCAGCTCCTGGCCCTGCACAGACCCCCCAAATCCCACCCTGGGCATCCCTAAAGTGTCCAAACCCTCCTGGAGCTGTGGCAGCCTCGGAAATGTTCCCATTCCCTGGGGAGCCTGGGCAGTGCCAGCTCCCTCTGGGGGAAGAACCTTTCCCTAAAATCCATCCTAACCCTGCCCTGGCACAGCTCCAGCCCTTCCCTGAGTCCTGTCCTGGGCAGCAGGGACAACAGATCAGTCTGTGCCCCTGTGCTTCCCTTCATCAGGAACCTTTGGACTGCAGTGGCTTAAGAACCCCAAACATCCTGGGGGACAAGGGCTGATTTCCCAGGCCACAGGAATAAGGGTATGAGACATCCTTGGTGATGCCAAGAGGTAGCAGAATCTCAAATAAGCCAGGAAACAACGTGCCAGGTGAAGGAGGCACTGAAGAGCTGCTCCAGACCACAGATAGCATCTGAATGATGATCCTCATTTATGGGAAATAAGGCCACAGCTTCCACTGAGAGGATGTGAGGACTCACAGCTGCATTTTAAAAGGAAAAAAGCAGCTCTGAGGCACAGGGTGGGATGGTTGGGGTGTCCTGTGCAGGGCCAGGAGCTGGAATTGAAGATCCTTGGGGATCCCTACCAGCTCAGGGTATTCCATGATTCTATTCCACGGCAGTTTTTCAGCACAGTGGGTTTTGGAGAGGGAGCCATTGAGGGAAAGCAAGGTACCTGTGCCAGTTTTAAATTCAGCTCCTGGATCCACTCTTTGAGAGCATTGGGAGCTGCCACCAGGCTCCTTTTGGTGAGAGAAAGCTCAGAGGAGTTTTCACAAGAGCTCTAAGGCTCATACCTGAGAACGGTGGGGAAGTTAATCCAATTTGCTGATCTATCACCTTGCCAAAATTTTCTGTTTATTTTTGTAACAACAACCTCTGTCTAAAATAAGAGTATAGATGAGGAAAATTTATCTCTCAATATAAACCTGAGTAAAACAACACCACCATCTGTGAGATTTATACACATTAAATATCTACATTGTTTTGGCAGCTCCCAGTCTATTCCTGACCAAGGTAACTCTGGAGTGCAGGAAATCCTGCTCACCTGCAATATTCCAGGTTATTAACGCAAGAAAATACACACAAAAGGACTCAAAAGGGGCCTTTTTATTCTACATTAAGCAGGAGTGGAAAATCTGTGTTCATAGGAAGAGCTGGAGATTTAGACTGGATATTAGAAAGGAATTGTTCCCTGTGAAGAATTCCCTGGTGCCCGAGGCAGCTGTGGCTGCCCCTGGATCCCTGGCAGTGCCCAGGGCCAGGCTGGAGCAGCCTGGGACAGTGGGAGGTGTCCCTGCCATGGCAGGGGTGGCACTGGGTGGGATTTAAGGTCCTTTCCACCCCAAACCATTCTGGGATTCCATGATTTAATGAAAAAACCTAAATCTGCCCTGGGTGCAGAATTGCAGCTTGTGTCAGACACTGCCCTGAGCTTGGAAAGAGTGAGGGGAGTGACAAAGATGCCTCAGAAAATCCTGGAGGGGTCACAGCCACAGCCAGCAGGTCCACAAAACGCTGTTCCAGTGGGATCAGCTCCTCCTGAAGGCTGAGGAAACACTTCAAGCTGTGACAAGGAGGAGGAGAAGGAAGAAGACAAAAATTTGTGTCCTGGAGCTTCCAATGTGAAGCCCACTGGACTCTCCCTGGTTCTGTGGGTATCACTGGGTACACGGAAAGAGCCACACGAGGACACCCTGGTGAGTGAAGCAGGAAGAAAAAGGCAAGTTTATTTACAAAACTAACTTTTATACAATTGAGTTTTGTAAATAAATTATAACTTATAATAAAATTATAAAATTTTACTCGATTTTATAATTTTTTCCTATGTGGCCTGTGGATTGGAGGATGGAATTCCACCTCTCAATCCACATTGGTCAAGCCAACTGTCAATCAAATTTTTCCTCTCACCTAGAAATATGTAATCAATGAAAGAGTTAGCAAAACATGGCAGTGTTTATAGTGGAGAGTGTGATAAGGTAACATTTCTGACTCCAATATGAAGAACCTTACAGAAGGCTTAAAAAAGTCTTCAAAACCAGGGTAACGTAGGCAGGGGAAAGATGCAGCCCTGTGCCTGCAGAAGAGACAAGATTCCATGAGGAGCACAAGGTGAATAATTCCACACCTCCTTTGGGTTTGGGGGATGATCCTGGAACCTCTGGATCTGCAGCTCTGCCCAGAAATTCCTCCTGTGCTGCTCAGGGGTCCTGCAGCAGCAGGGGGAGATGCCAAGGCTGTGGATGTCCAGGATCCTCATCTGGGGCAGGATCCAGCCAGGCAGAGCCTGCTGGTGCCAACACCAGGCTGGTCTGAAAGCACCTGCACCCCTAACATCCCCAAACACCATGGAACAGCACTGACAGCTTTTTCTGACAGCCTGGCTCCAGCCAAATTAAGAATTAGGATTTTGGAAAAGGAGATTTTGGGTTTCCACTGCACTCAGGGTGTGCCAGGCACCAGTGCTGCTTCTCCTTTTCACCCTGTGTAAAGGTTTTTTTGGGTTTCACTCACCTCAGCCACATTTCCCCTAAAATTATTATTTAATATAAGCAACTATAAGAACCTTGACAAAAACCTGGATTTTTGCCCCAGTGCTCTGAGCCAGGCCCTCCCACAGCTGATGGAGCAGATAGAGAACCACCCTTATTTTAAGAACAAACTGAATTATAAACAATTACAATAATTATTAATAATTCACATAAGAAAAGTGAGAGGAAGGGACAGGTTTTATTATTGGATCACTGCCTCTATCCTAGCAGGATTTAAAACAATGAAGGCAGCAGAGGCCACAGCCAGGCTGTATTTCTTCCCTCAGTGGCTAAAATCAGCAGAAGGACTGCAAATATTGAAAGAGATTCACAGTTATGCTCATATTTGCATAATATTCTTCATCCTCTCATTCCTGGCTCTCTTGAAACCTGAATTGTTTTTCATGGCACTTGGGAAAGGAAAGGGAATACATTAAAAACACTTTTACAAATATTTTTTTTTTAAATTTAACACTGAGTCAAATATTCATCCACTTAGTTGAACACTGACTGCAAAAGGGTGATAAAGACATTTGTTTAAAGTCTAATATTCCTACAGTGTGAAAACCTTGACTCCACGCTCTTTATTAGGTGACTTTGAATAAAACACTGAGCAACTGCAGGAAAAAGATACTGGGAGCACAACTCAGGGAAAATGTAGAACAAATTCTGAAAATAGGCTTTAAAAATATAAACACGTATTTAACCCTGAGGAGAAAAAAAAAAGAATGACAGTCATGCCCTGTATTAGTCATAAATCCTTAAAGCTACTCAAAATTATGGGCACAAAAGACAAAAAATATATGACTGTGACTCATATATTTGAAAAATTAAAGTAAACAGATTAATATTTTCTTGCACTCTCCATATTTTAAGGACTTTGGGAATTTAATATAACACTCTAATGCCCAAGTCCAGCTAAAAATACCATTTTCATGTAAAACTCCTTCTTCTCTAAATTTATAAATTATCTGCTCAATTTCATGGGTGATGTTTGGTTTCTAAAGAGCTGGAACAACTTTCACATTGAGTCTTCCTTCTTGCCTTTAAAATATTATTTTAGAATCTGCATATTTTACAAAGAAACTTTTGCCACCAGCAGGTTCTTTTATCACATTACAAACACAAAAGCTGATTTTGAAGAAAAACTTCAGCTGTTCTTTTGCACCCTGTGAAGGATTTCTTTTGGGTTTCACTTACATCAGCCCTGAAATGATAATTTAATATATGCAACCATAATGAATGTCTTCATAAAAAATGTGGGTTTTACCCAACTTCAGTCAGGGAGTAGTGTTAACTTTCCTGGGATTTACAGAAATGCTGAATTCCTCTGCTGTCATGATGAATATTGTGATTTTTTGTTGTTTCATGCAGCTTAAATCAGCTTTTTCCTCCTTTGAAGCTTTGGGGNNGGGGGGAGCTGTGATGTTGCAAAAGTTGGATAAATTTGCAATTTAAGTGCACTGCGACCAAAGGGATTTATTCTTTCACCTGTTACACCCCAAGGAAGGATCCCAGGAGAGCTGGAGTCTTCCAAGGACATCCAGGACCAACCTTCCCCTGGTGCCACATCCTTGAGACCTGGGAAAGGTGGGAATCACAGTCAGACATCAACAACTTCCCCCTCCCCTTTCCATCAGTTTTCCATTAACAGGAAATTCTGGCTAGGAAAAAAAATCATACTGAAAAGTGTGAAAAAGTGGTCAGGAATTGGAAGAGGCTGACCAGGAAATGGAATCACCATCCCTGGAAGTGTAAAGGACATGTGGAATTATTTGTTTTAATCTTGGCACCTGGGGACAAGGTTTAGTGGTGGACTGAGAGTTACCTGGCAGGAATCTTTCCTTTTCCTGAGGGTGCAGCATCATCCATTCAGCTCGTTCCTGCCCTCAGGTGTTGCTGCTGTTCAGGATTTCCACAAAATTCCCCTCTCACTGATGTGTAATAGTTGAGAAATGCAGGTTCCTACAGGTGCTGAAATTCCCTTTTATTTCGGAGCTTTATGGGCTCTGTGCACTAAGTCCTGCTACAGCCACAATTGGAAGACTTTAAATGGATTTAAGACAAAGGATCTTTCTTGCACTTCTTCTTCTTTACATAGGCTTGAATTTAACCTTTAGGTGGCTGCTGAATGGAATCCTTTTTATCCTGATTTTCAGAACTCTGAGAGCTCCTAAGGTAGGAGGTTTGTAGACAGAGCAGATGGTGCTGTCTTATCCTTCAAGGATGAAAAAAATAAAATGGTGCAGTCAGATCTGGACTCCTGAAGTGAAATGGAGATTTTGGGGCCTCCCTGTCAGAGGGCAGAGCTGAGGAGCTATAGGGATAATGAAGGGTTATCCTGCAGGGAGAAACCTCCCAACATTTTAAAGAAAAAAAAATAAAATTATTCCATCCTGAGTGCAAAGCAGAGGAGGACAAAAGTGCAAAAGATATTTCGGGAAGGAGTGGGAAATCTGTGTTCATTGGAAGAGTTGGAGATTTAGATTGGATTTTAGAAAGGAATTGTTCCCTGTGAAGAATTCCCTGGTGCCCAAGGCAGCTGTGGCTGCCCCTGGATCCCTGGCAGTGCCCAAGGCCAGGCTGGAGCAGCCTGGGACAGTGGGAGGTGTCCCTGCCATGGCAGGGGTGGGAATGGATGGGATTTGAGGTCCTTTCTAACCCAAACCATTCTGGGATTCCATGATTTTATGAAAATTGCTGAGCAAAAAATTGTTGCAGTCTGAAACTAAGAGGAAGCTTACACCAAATAAATAGAATTTACTTGATTTACTTGCATGTATAAAAGGGTGTCTGTGAGGTTTTCCTGAGCTTCATGCAGGAATCAAATATATGGGAATCGGGATTTGTGGAATATAGCTTGGGGTTTTTTGGGTTTGTTTTGTTTGGGTTTTTTTTTTTTTTTTTTTTTGGTGGGTTGGTTGGTTTTTGTGGTTTTTTTGTTTGTTTGTTTGTTTNNNNTGGTTTTTTTTTTGTTTTGTTTTGTTTTTGTTTGTTTGTTTGTTTGTTTTTGTTGGGGTTTTCTGGGGTTTTTTTGTGGGTTTTTTTTGGTTTTTTGTTCTACTTCCCTCTGTGCTGCAGTAAAATGCAAGTTGTTTTTTTGGTTTCTATAACACGGAGACCAAGCCCTTTTTCAGCCCATATTTTTCTGCCCAGTTTTGGCACAAAGGATTGCATTAAAACCCAACAGGACTTCATAAATTTGGCCCCAGTTCTATTATATGAAATCAGGACTACAGAACTGGTAATTTTCCATTATCCAGAAATCATGCTGATGGATATTTAGGAGAATGGAGATTTTCATGCATAACTCACCCTGAGTTAATATATCTTGAGGCAGTTTTAAGCCCCTGATGATTCACTGGGCACACCTGGCTCATTGATTTGTCCTTACTGTGCCCCCATGAAGCTCATACATCACTGAGGAAAAAAAAAATACAGAGCTCCACATTCAGGAAAAGAGGAGAAAAAATATGGATTTCCAAACCTGGAAGCATATATGAATTTTTTGTTTGAAAACCAAAGTCCTGTAAATAGAACTTAGCTCTTAATAAATAAAAGGGATTTTTTTTTTTTCCAGATACAAGATTGTGCAAAAACTTTTGCAATTACCCAGCTGCAAAAATTCTTGACAAGTTAAATGGAGATCAAACCAGAATCGATCAGGTTTTTATGAGAAATTAGATGTAAACTCAGCCTCCCTCTATCTGCCTCAGTCTGAAACATTTCATGTGGAATTTGAGCTTTGCAAGAACAGAAGGAGTAGAAGTTGTAGGAATGGTCCAGATTCTGTTTATCTTTATAATACCTGAAAAAACAAGGGGCATTTCAGGTTCCAGTTCTTGGTTATTGAATCACAAAATGTCAAAACTTGCACTGAAATAAAGCTCTTAATCCTCAGCCCACCATTGTCTGTGCTTTTGGGGCTGAAAATTTGTCACCTTGTCCTTGGTGTGGTGCAGGAGAAGGATTTGTTTTGTGTCCCTGCTGTGTGCAGAGCTGACTGTGAGCTCAGAGCTGCACCCTGGGCAGCACAGGGGCTGAAAAATGTGAAAGATAAAACTTGAGGCATCAGAAGAAGGAGAGAACAGAGGCAGGAAAGACCCTCAGTCCCAAAGAGCTTCTTGATTCTCCATCTTCCCAACATCTCCTGAGTCAGAGCCTCATCCCTCAGTCCCAAAGAGCTTCTTCATTCTCCATTTTCTCAACATCTCCTGATTCAGAGCCTCTTCCACACCAATTTTCACCTTCCCTTTCTGAATTTGAGGGAGCAGCTGGGCCCTGTTTATTCCAGGGCAGCCTCATCTGCTGCTTGGGCTGGGCCAAGGAGAAGGAGCTCTGGCTGATGGCTTCTCCTGACACCTCCAGCTGAGGCTGGCATTTATTTTCCAGCTTTTATTGGTTCCTAATTATGCCTGGAGATGCAGAGGATCAGCTAATTCGCTCCCTAATTTTGGGAGGCAATTTTTAATTCCCTTCGCTCCGTTCAGAAATCTATGCTAATTTCATGGAGTTAATAAATATGCAAACAGGATGGGGGGAAGGGGTTTGGGATGCCCTGGAGATTCACCTCAGGTGTGTTTGTGTCTGCAGCACTGCTCTGGCTCAGAAATTCAGATTTCCCCATCCTGCAGGTGGCACAGCCAAGAAAATTGAGGAGTTTTTGGTTTTTTGTGTTGTCTCACTGCAGTGAACCAGTGGCTCCTTTCTGCTGCTAGCAGGGGCAGAAAAATAAGGAGCCCTGAGCAGGAAACAAACACTAAAACTGGAGTATGTGGAGAAACTGAGGCTCTTCTGAATAATGAAATTATGGAAAACACCAATGTCAGCACCACAGAAGGCACAAAGGCACAATGCTCCCGTTTGTGTTTCCTTTTTTGTTCCATTCTGTGCCAAGACCTTAAAACAGAGCCAAAATCTCATCCTTAAAATTCCAGATCCAGTGGTGAATCAGGGATGAGTTCACAGGAACAGAGGAAAAGGATGAGGTGATTTTTCACTGCCTACTGAAAACCCTTCCAGGGGTGTTTCCAGAATTTTCCAATAAACACATTCCAAAGTATCCCACAGGGGTATCCTTGTATGGAAATATTCCACTTATAGATTGGAGTTGTTATTGCAGCACAAAGAACCCAGCAGCATTTCAAGCTGTTTGTAGCATTTAGCCTCCCATATATTCCCATATAAATTCTCTATATTGTGAAGCTGTTCCCTTTTAAATATCCAGGTGAGTTTGAAATTGTTTAACAAAGCACAGGTAAGACCTGTGCACATGGACTGAGGTGCCATCAGCTGCTTTGCAACTTTATTTTTTATTGGGAACTAAAATCTATCCATATATTCATGTAATTCACAGGAACCCCTTCATTTCCTTTGCAGTGCAGTCCAATCTCTCCTCACTCTCTTATTTAAAGAGTGAAATCTTTTGTAGTTTGCAACTAAAGAGTTTTCTCCTGACCACCCCAATCTTAGTGAGACCCTACAGTGAAAAATCAGTCAAAATAGATGGTTCACTGCTAAGGAAAAAATTAAATGACTTTGTGACATCCATAAATTTAAGCCAAATGGCTACAGTGGCTCTCTGAATAAAACACCCCAATTATTTACAATTCTTTCCCCTCCCCTTCCCTAATGATCTGCCTTAATTAGGTTCTGTGGCTTTTCTCTGGCTTCACATGAAGATCTTCCCTTCTTTTGTTCATTTGGTGTAATAACATTGATATTTGCAGAAATACTGAATGTAGGGAACACAGAATGTGATACCAGAACAATAAAATGAGCACTGGTTCCAGCAGGGCATCCCAGCTCCCTCTGAAAATCCAAATCTTATCCAAGAATTATTTTCCAGAGGCAAATATCAGATCTGGTTTTGTGGGTGAGAACCTTCCAGACTGGTCCATTTGCACCACACAAATATTTTGGGTTTTCCTGGTTCCTTCTCTGGTTCACTCCACTCAGAGCTTTGAAAGCACCAGAAACTCCCACAGATGAATTAATAATTAATAATTAATATATTAACTGTCCCTAAACAATTAATAAATAAACCAATAAATAACCAATAAATAAATAACCAATTAAAATAAACTCAGTTTTCCATGAGTGGAAACACCAACCTGATAAAAGTTTTGTAAAATGAGTTTTTTGAGGAGCTGTGGCAATAAAGGAGTTTCTGTCTCTGCTGCCCAAAGCTCTGTCACTGCTGTTTAGATTTTAATATATTTAAAAAAATTAAGGTTCATTTCAGCAGATTTCTCATGATTTTTAAAGCAGGTTATGGCATCAATAAGGTCCATCACTACTTCTACCTCCTCTCAAGAAAGCAAAAATCCCTGAAAATTTTTCTTATTCCCACTCAGCAGCTGACAAAGACAGACACAGAGTGGAAGCTGCTTGCCCTGAGCTGAGTCCCTAAAGCCTGAATGATCTGTTGGGGCTTTAGAGAAAATGGAATAGGTTTAAGAGAGAATTTGCTGGATTACAGCAAAAAAAAAGGAGGAAAAAACCCCAAAATTCGAACAACAACCAAGCAACCCAACCCAACCGAGCTGTTTAATTGTCACATCTCTCTTGTTGCTTCAGTAAGAAATGGGTTTAAGGGTTTCTAGATTTTGGAGCTGTCACTTTTAAGTCCACCAAGCTCCCATCAAGAAGAGCAAAGGAATATTTTCCTTTTTTGTTCTGCCCATCACCAACTCAACAGAGCCTGGGTATCACAGGAACAATGGGTAACAGCACTCAAAAATCAGATTTTATTCCCTCCAGTCAACTCTCCTCTCTGGCAAGGCTTGGATGCACAGAGTGGGATGTCAGCCAGCAGGTGTGATTAAAGTAATAGGATAATTAAAAAGAGCTACATGTGGGCATAAAAATTGGGTTTTTTTCAGGCTGGTTTGACTCAGGAGCAAACAGCTGCTGCACATCTTCTGCTGCTGCTTTCATGATGGAGTTATTTTTGTTTGCCTCAGTTGTCTTTTATTTTAAAGGGGATTTTCATCATGAAAGAGGAAATTTTATTGTCACAGCCACGTCAGGAGATAGCAGGAGACAGAGCTGTGTCCCTGTGGCTCGAGGAGGATGAGTGACAATCTTTGAAACCAGGAGTGAACCAAAGCCTGGCTGATTCCAAAGCCATCCCCAGTTATCTTTGGGCACAGCAGGGATAAAACATGACCTGCCAGGCAATATTTCAATGGTAGAAATGAAGAAAACAAAGGGGCTAAGCCTCCAGAATAAATTTGTTGAAAAATAGTTTCAAATTACACAATTTTTGAAAAAAAAAAGTTAAGGGAAATGCTGATTACAAAAGATTTACAATTATTTATTTGAAAATTTAATTAATTTCTTGAAAATTAATAAAAATATTATTAGACTAGCCCAGATTACCCCTGCTAGTGAGATAGCAATATTTTAACTCTATTACTATTATTAAACAATATCTTACCTCAAAATCTGATTCCTAAGTGTGTTTAAATAGGTATAAATCTTATCCTTAGATCAAATATTACATTTATACGAGCAGTTTACTATAGAATACTTTCTTTCTCTTGTTATGATTTTTGGTAGTATATTAATATAATTTTATATGTGATTTTGCCTTATTCCATTATTTTCTGGCTGACACACAGGCTGGTTGTGCTTAGGTGGTTTATTGTCCCTGAGCAATGGAAAAACTTATTTCACCATGAAAATTTTAAAAGTAAGGAGGTCTAATTTTAATAATGGATCCATTAAACCCTCCCATTCTCCAATGGCTTCCTAAGCAGGGGGAGAATTCTCAAATATCCCAATATGAAGGAATTTCAGCTAATTTCATTTACAAAGATTAAAAAGGGTGGACACAGACTCCAGGACCTTCCTGCAATAATTCAAATGATTCAGTTCCTTTTTCACTGTTATTACAGATCCTGACTGAAAATCACCCAGTGTGTTCATACAGAAAGAAATGACATTGTCAGAGCACTGGACACCACCATAAAATGTCCTTTTTATTGACAGGGACTGCAATCTGTCACATCCAAAGGGTACATGGAATAAAACCACCATGGAATTATTGAAGATTCAAGCCACTGGTAACAACATAATTTGTATAAAAGCCACAATGTCTCCAGCAGGCCTCATGAAAGATCCAAATTGTGGTGTTTTTTGAGGTTAAAGTCTGTTTAGAAAGGAACAGTGAAAATTGTCTTTCTTCCTCTACTAAATTGTAATGGTATTTTGCAAATCTATGAGCTAAAACCTTCAATGGAAATACAAAAAAAAAAATAAAAATTGCCATTTAAAGTCATGAAAGAAAAGGACCAATGCAAAGAGCAATTGCAGGAGGGTGAGAGACCCAATGCTGCACAAAATTAAAGAAAAAAATTGGGGATGGAGCAATAAAATTGCAGATGAACTTAATGTTCTCTTTCCTGTTCTGATTTCCCTTCCACTCCCCCAGACAAAAATAGTTCTGTGCACAAAGTAAGTTCATTGAGGTAATTGGGTTATTTACAAAGAAAGGTCATTAAAATGGTATCCACCATGTTCCACTGACAGAAAAGAAAAAAAAAAAAAAAACTAAATAGAAATAGCTCTCGTTGTTTCAGTGGCTTTGAATTTTCCTGCTTAATGCCCTAAGACTACTTATTGTTAAATAATTCTGTAACTGGGTAATAATACCCCAGTTAATATAAATGATGGTGCATTTAAAGCATATTTTAGTAGCTACATTCTATTGTCTGAAATTTGTGGGCAAAATACCTCCCAAATATTCAAATCCATTCCCAAATAAGCAGAAGCAGCATTTGAGCAGAACTGACTAAATTCCAGCCCAAGAGATGGAATTTCCTTTAGGTTTGGTGGGCAGGTTTAAAAACCTGAATTTCCCAAGGAGAGGACATCACATGGGAAACAGAAAAAGCAGAAAACTCTCAGAGCTGTGTAGATGTAGGCCTGTAGTTAAAAGGACACAAGAAAAAGAACAAAGGACAATAAAATTGTTTCTGTGCTAAGCAGAGGTAGCACTCAGCAAGCAGAACAATTTGGCAAGCAAGATTAAATAGAAAAGTTTAATAATGGGGCTCTGTGCTTTGTTTATAGAAGAGTATAAAAACCTCCTGAATAGCAAGAAAAATATGAAATAAACTGGGAGCTCTTGCAGGGCTGCTGAGCATCCTGTCCATAACCCAGCCCAAATTTGGGGATGGCCCCAGAGGGTGGGAAGGATGCAGGAACACCCAGGAGCTCTGCAGCTCCCCAGGGGTTGGGATTCAGGGTCAGCCCCAGGGCTGTGATGTGAAATACAGAGTTGTGTTTCTTGTCAGGGAAATGAAGAAAATCTGTGTAATTCTAATTGTGGAACTCGGCCATGGGACAGTTATAAAGATGAGTTCTAATAAACAACTGAGGAAAGCATGGAAGGAAGTTTTTGAATAAATCTTTTGCTTGCAATTACCTATTATAAGTCTCAAGCTATTCTGTAATAAGTGTCCTTTAATTATAACCTTAGAAGCTTTAATAATAATTAACCTTAGAAGTTTTAATAATATTTGCTTTGTATTAAAGAATTCTTAACTGTAGTTTTAGATTGTAAAAAGGCTTTTAGACAAAAGAAGGAATTAAGAAGGGGGCCTGGCCTTACACAGAAGGTGGGAAAACATCCTGGACACGAAAACAAGATTTCAGCTCACTGATTTATGGCTTCTGAAGAGGGAAACTGAAAAATCACTATTGGAGATTGATGGACCTGGAAAATATGAATGGGACCCCCACATCTGGAAGCTGGACCCCACCATCTGGAAAAACATCTTGGATGTACATCCTGGGATATTGAAATATTGAAATAGATCACAGTAGCTTATAAAATTGTACCTGACAAAATATGAATTTATGACTGTTAAGTATTAAATTGTGACATTAAAAATAGAAATGGAAACTGCTGAGAAAGCCTATGAATATGTATGAATATAGCAAATAAAATCCCAGCAAGTCCAACCATGGGTGTGCAGTCAGAAAGGAAAACCCCTGCCACTATACCCAGAGCTGCCTTTGCTCACACTTTACCATGTTAATTAATTAATTATTAAATTGCTGCTTGATATATTGGCCATTTCTCATTTCTAACAGTGAGCAGCACCAGCAGAACCACCCCTCTAAAACAAACTCTGCAAAACAACCCTGGGGAGCAAAATGTGCCCACGTGTGATGGGAAAGAGCAGGGCTGCTCCTTATCTACCAAGGGCAGGTTTAATTATATTCTGCAAAGCAAACTCGGGGAAAGATGATACCAAAACCCCTCAGATTTTGCCTGGGAACTTTGTTATTTGCTTTTCTATTTGACTTAAGTTGTTGTAAATCAGACCAAAGGAAAGTGAGTAATTACTTTTGCCTTATCCAGTGTATTTCTCTATTACCAATATTTTTGACAGATGGCCCTGTTAAACCCAAAGATAGAAAGCAAAGCATAATATGCAGTAGATACCACAGTAAATATAATAAAGCATCACTTTCAGGATCTCTAACCATTCTTCCAAAACAAAAAACAAAGATTCCTTTATCGATAAAGCCTTAAAAAAAAAAAGAAAAAAAAAAGTCTGTATTGTTTTATTGTTTGTTTCCTCTCTCCCACCTTGCAAACAGTCACTGCAGGTCTTTGATTGTTGAGATTATTGAGAATTGTCAAGAATTTAAGGCTTAGCAGTTTTCCCCCTTTTTTTTTCTCCCAATAATCAGGAACTCACCAACTGAATTCCCCAGAACCAGGGTTTTACCAAACTCCAAAAAAGTAGAGATTACTCTCCAATGTGGATCCCTTGATGATGAAAAGGGATCTGAATTAATCATTAACAGCAGGGAGCCTGATTTTAGCAGGATAAATCTTAATCCAAGCAAGTGGAGTGGGCTTGGACAGCCTGGAGCCTGGGCAGGTTCTGGTGAGAAACACCAGAAAAATGCTGGCCCTTCCAGCCTGCCATGCCAAAAATCTTTATTTTTGGAGGGTGTCAGGGGAACTCTGCTGCCAGGGCATCACCTTCCCACAGACCCTGGTGGTGCCTCTTGCAGCACTGCTACAAAAAGAGGAATTTGCCACAAATCCAGAAGTTGTGTTGCAAAGACAGCCCCTGGATAAGTGTGGCTTGAATGTATTTTATTTTGAGAATACAGGTGAAAGAGTAGGAGTTCAGAACACATCTCCTACCCTTCAAACAGCAGGGAAGTTAAATAAAAAAGTAAGATATGAATGAAATGCCATTATTTGTTAATTGGTATCAAGTGTTGAATGTGAGACAGAGCAGCAGTGGGACATTGCCAACCCCGCTGCCTGAAACAGCTCAACACAAAGGATAAAACAAACACCCTCTTCTAGGCAGGTAGGAGCTGACAGTGGGACATAATTCAGAAATATAATTACAGTCACAGTGATGTGATCAGAAAAGAGAGAAGAGATTTAGACTCTTCACTGTGGCTGTAATCCCTGTGCTTAGTGCAGCTTTCCGTGCTCAGCTGAATCTGACACAAAAGTGATGAGAAATCTGTACCAAAACCTCTGCAAATCTTTGCTCATTACCATGCACAGCTCTGACATCTTGCAACATGAATGGAGTCACAGAAAAACTGGGATTAAAAACTCACTGCCAGCCCAGCTCCGGGCTATGATCCCTGCCAGCATAAACAGAGTTGGAGTTACATGGAAATATCCACCTGGAATGAGAGGAAACAACCCCAAATCAGGCCAGCCTACCTGCAGCCCCAGTGCCAGCTCTGATCCCAGTTACTGCTGATATTTGAAGGAAATAAAGGCTGCAGTAGTGGCTTTGAGTGCCTCCATTCAAGTTCTGGATCCCCTGCTCCATACAGGAGTGGATGTCACTCCAGGGACATTCCCTGCCTCTTCCCTTTATCCCAAACCTGCTGAGAGCTGTGAGGAAATTCTGTTTGTCCCAGCCAACACTTTTTTTTTTTTTTTTTTACTTCCTTTATTTCTTTTTTTACCCCTTAACTGACTATTTAAAAAACCCCAAAACTACCAGTGTGCTTTCATTTCTTTCTGTCTTCAGCTCAACTTTTAGCATTACCTTTGCAATATCTCCTTGGAGATTATCCCATCCCAAATCCCTGACAGGGGCCAGGAGAGCAAAGGCTGACATTTTCCTTGTATTTCAGACGTAGCCAGAAGTTCTGTTGAAGAATTAACCTGGTACTACTTCAATAAAAAAAAGCATCTCACCCTTAGAATATTCTTTGTCAGAAAGGACAGGGGAAAAATAAAACTTTTAAACCCAGCATATCCAAGGCAGCAGATTTGCAGTGTTCATGACCTCCTTATTCCACTTGATTTGAACTTGAACTTCCAGTTCAGTTCTTGGTTTAGCTGCAAGGTGAATGGAAACTTTGCCTGTTGGAACAGCCTCTTCCCAACTGCATCAGCTCTTTAACTAACACATAATCAGAAATTAAGTTCTCTCTGCCAGCTGTAGAAAGGCAGCTCAGGGAAAAGTGGGAAGTTTTAATTTCCCAGTGCCCCCATTATGCTGCAGCTGTAACAGCCCCGTGGTTTTGTCAAGATCCACAATTTTCTTGTACTTTCTTTTCCACATTTGATTCCAGGATGTTGTCACAGCAGCGCACCCAGGAAGAGAATTTAGAGAAAACCATTGCAGGAAATGCTCACTTTTATGGGTCTCTACTCTAAAATCTTTGCAGAGAAGATTGCAGAGAAGCAAAAAATACATATTTATATGTCTGTGGACTTCTCTTTATGCTAATATCATGTATGTCTCTGCATTGCAAAAAAGAAAGACTGTGTTGCATTTATACTCAAAAGGGTTCCAATAAACATAAAAAATATGGCTATTTAAAATGACAGCAATTTTTAAAATCTGTAATTTAGAAGGGTAACTTCATAATTTTCTTATCTGCAGGAAAAGCTGTTTGGGCAGTTTTAAAAGCTCACTGTAACTGCAATTGTAAACACGTAGTTGAAAAGCATAAAGATGAGTTGCTCATTTGCATTTTTATCTGTGTTGTCTTAGAGCCATTAATTGTGGAAATGAAACAGAGAAATATGTATCAAACCCCAGGCTACTAGAAATTAATATACACGGAGAATAGAAATATCTGGAAGTTAGGGATGACCTCCATGTTTCAGAGAAAGATTAATCAAAGCCCGAGTTATAGTTTCCAATTTACTGCAGAACAACAGATCCTATTTCATAATAACTCCAGGAGCACCATCCCAGCTTTAGCAGCACTTGGATGATGTGGATAACAACTAAAGGCAGTTTGGGGTTCTGGAATGGCTGCACAGGAAAATCAAGGATGGGTTTGTTTAATTGCAATCAGCTCTGAGCAGAGATTGAGCTCAGATGCACCTCAGATCTGCACCCCAGCTCTGCTGCCATCCACACTCATTTCCAGACGTTTGGGACTCAACAGGGCACTGCTGGTGTGGATTTACAGCACCAGGATGGGCTTTGGGATCTTTGGAGCCTGGCTCAGCTCAGCTCCCTGGCTCCGGCCCACATGGGCCAGGCAGAGCCCCCAGGAGCTGGGTCCTGCATTTTGGTCACAACAAAACCCCAGAGACACAGGACAGGGACAGAGCGGCTGGACAGGGGCCAGGCAGAAAGGGGCCTGGGGGTGGGGATGGACAACAGAGTGCCCTGGTGGCCAAAAAGGCC
>VXBR01000351.1:37922-51974 GCA_013400215.1 Cisticola juncidis | reverse complement strand
GTATTTTTGGAGTGCAGGTGAGGATTTGGAATGCAGGTTTTCTTTCAGAATCCAGGTGTTCTTTCAGAATCCAGATGTATTTTCAGTATCCAGGTGTATTTTTGGAGTGNGGTTTTCTTTCAGAATCCAGGTGTTCTTTCAGAATCCAGATGTATTTTCAGTATCCAGGTGTATTTTTGGAGTGCAGGTGAGGTTTTGGAATGCAGGTGAGGTCTTGGGATGTAGGTGTATTTTCAGAATCCAGGCATATTTTCAGAATCCATCTGTATTTTCAGAATGCAGGTGTATTTTCAGTATCCAGGTGTATTTTTGGAATGCAGGTGAGTTTTTGGGATGCAGGTGAGACCTTGGGATGCAGGTGTTTTCAGAATCCAAGCATATTTTTGGGATCCGTCTGTATTTTCAGTATTGAGGTGAGGTTTTCAGAATGCAGGTGAGGAATTTTCAGAATGCAGGTGAGGTTTTGGAATCCGTGTGTACTTTCAGAATCCAGATGTATTTTCAGTATCAAGGTGTATTTTTGGAATGCAGGTGAGGTTTTGGGATGCAGGTGTTTTCAGAATCCAAGCATATTTTCAGAATCCATGTGTATTTTCAGTATCCAGGTGTACTTTTGGAATGTAGGAGTATTTTTTGAATCCAGGTGTATTTGTGGAATCTACCTGTATTTTCAGAATTCGTGTGTATTTTCAGTATCCAGGCTTTTTTTTGCAATGCAAGTGTATTTTTAGAATCCAGGTGTATTTTTAGAATGCAGGGGTATTTTTAAATCCATGTCTATTTTCAATACCCAGGTGTATTTTTGGAATGNCCTTTCAGCACTGCCCAATATCCATCTGTTCATCCTCATTCAAGTGGATTTTCTCTTAAAACAGGCACGAGAGGTGCCTCCATATCTTGATTAAAATCTCTACATTTGTACATTTTAACTACTGCTCTATTTAATAACCTTCACTCCGAGCAGGGATTCCTTAATGTTGGCAAAATAACACTTCCAAAATTACTGAAAAACCCTTTTTTCTGACCCACAGACTGAGCTCCTGAGAAGCATTTTAAAGACTTTTATTCCATTTTCAACCTCATGAGAAGAGTGAGATGATACAGATGTTACAATTCACACTACCACAATCAGAAGCTGAACTATTTCCTAATTACAACACATTATAAGTGATTTTTGGTTTGTTTTTGTTTTAGTTTTAGTTTTGTTTTTTGGTGTTGTGGGGGTTTTTTGTTGGTTTTTTTTTTGTTTGTTTGTTTGTTTGTTTTTTTGTAGAGTTTTTTTGTTTTGTTTGTGGGGTTCTTTGTGGGGTTTTTTTTTTGTTTGTTTGATTGGTTGGTTTTTTGGGTTTTTTTGTTTTCCTGGAGGTGCAGAATTGCTGAGGAGAATTCTGCCCTGGGCAGTGGAAGGGGTGGGTGATTTCTCAATCCCAGAAATATCAGGTCCTCGTGGGTTTGGTACAATGCATTTTTTCTAGTTCTAACTCTCCAAAATATCTGTTCTGTTTGCAAAGCCATCATTTGAAACTCAGTTTCTCTCTCAACAACGTCTGCCCTATCCCAGGGAATTTCTAAGTCAATTTATCTCAGTTTGCACACAGATGGACAAAACTCTGTGAGTTTTCTGCCAGGCTTTGGGAATCCTCTCCAAATCCATTTCCCACACCTCTGGAGAAGTGAAGAAATAAAAGAAGGACACCCCTTGTCCTCTGCTTTGTCCAAACCACAGGGTTCTGCCTGGACACCAATCCTGATTGTCCCAGGACCAATTTCCAGGAGTGGCAGGAGCTGCCGTGGCAAAGAGCCACAGGAAAATGGGAAAATGTGAGGAGACACCCAGAAAAGCCCTCAGCAGGGTGATGCTGTCATCCTGCTGGATCTGCAGCTGGGATCTGCGTGGGAGGACTCTCCATTATCACCAGAAACTGGCATTATGGTTTTTTGTTTTTTTTTTTTTTAATTTCTTAATTTTGACGGTTTGGTTTCTTTTATTTCATCACTTTTCCCGTGGGGAACTTTGTTGTTGTCCTTGCACAGATGGGACTTTCTGGACTCTCCATTATCGCCAGAAACTGGCATTATGGTTTGTTTTTTTTTAATTTCTTAATTTTGATGGTTTGGTTTCTTTTATTCCATCACTTTTCCCGTGGGGAACTTCGTTGTTGTCCTTGCACAGATGGGACTTTCTGGACTTTCCATTATCGCCAGAAACTGGCATTATGGTTTGTTTTTTTTTAATTTCTTAATTTTGATGGTTTGGTTTCTTTTATTCCATCACTTTTCCCGTGGGGAACTTCGTTGTTGTCCCTGCACAGATGTGACTTTCTGGCCACAAATTTCAGCTCAGTGCTCCCAGAACCATTCCTGGTGCTGGATTCCCTCTTCCCAATTTCATTTTCCTAAGCAGGAGCTGCTTTTCAGTCACCTGGCTAAAGAGAGTTGGATTTATTTTCCCTTTTTAATACCCAGTGAGGATTCTGTCCCCTCTCTCAGACCAGGAGCTGAAATGCTCCAGCCCTCACCCCCTGAGGATCACTGAGCTTCCTCCTCTTGCCAAAACAGCCACTGAACATCATTTTTCTCAGCCTTATTTACAGTAAAGCTCCTTTATTCAGCACCCAGGCAGGAAGGGATTCTTACAGCGGGCATAGATCACATTTATGTTCCCTTAATTCCCTTTACGGTGCCAGGGTGGTGTAAATCACCCTGGGAGCAGACCCTGCTCACACACTCTCCATCAATGGTCCTGCAGTGGGAGCTCGTTCATTAGCAGCCCTTAACGAGGGGTCACTCATTATTTACACAGCTCACAAGTCCTTTGGAATTATGGTTTATTAGCACTGCAGGCAGGGGATGATGCCAGCAGGAACATTTCCCTCCAGGCTGATGTGATGTCGCCCTGGTTTTGAAGATTTTTCTAAGCCTTCTGTAATGTTCTTCATATTTGAGTCAGAAATTTTACTTTATCACATTTTCTGCTATAAACAATGGCCCTGTTTTGCTAACTCCTTCATTTTTTACATATTTTTTGGTGGGAGGAGAAAGTTGATCAACAGTTGGCTTGACCAATGTAATGTTCTTCTGGAATATTCTTCATATTGGAGTCAGAATTTTTACTTGATCACACTTTATAATATAAACAATGACCATGTTTTGCTGTTTTTCATTGTTTACATATTTCTAGGTAGGAGGAGAAAGTTTTTTTACTATCTATACAAAACCAACACTGATAGGGGTGAAAAATAAAGGGAAGACACAAATCATAATATAATATAGTTGACTGACAGTTGGCTTGACCAATGTAATGTTCTTCATATTGGAGTCAGAAATTTTACTTTATCACACTTTAGGCTATAAATAATGGCCGTGTTTTGCTAATGCTTTCATTTTTTACATATTTCTAGGTGGGAGGAGAAAGTTGATTGACAGTTGGCTTGACCAATGTGGATTGAGAGGTGGAATTCCATCCTCCAATCCATGGGCACCATAGGAAATGAATAAAATTGAGTTTTGTGAATAAAGTTGTGCTTTTTTCCTGCTTCACTCACCACTGTGTCCTCGTGTGGTTTTTTTCATGTCCTCTGTGACAGTGCCCTGCTTTATTCCAGGTAATATTGTCACTACAGGACACAAAATGAACCACACTGACTCTGTGATTTCCCAGAAGTCAGGAAAAAGAGATTTATTTAAAATGTGATTTCTTTATATACCATTTACAGAGACCAATGTGATTGGATGGGCAAAGTTAACACCTCTTCAACCACATTGGTTAAACCAGAGGCCGTCAAGAAGTCCCTTCCCTAAAAAGGAATGAATAACAAAGATATTTGGGTTTTGCGGGTGTTTTGGTGGGTTTTTTTTAATTTCTTTTGGGGGGGTTTTTTGGGTTTTTTGGTTTGGTTTGGGGTTTTTTGGTTTTTTTTTTTTTTTCCTTTTTTCCTTTTTACACTCCTGTGGAATTTTTGAGGGGGTGAAAAAAATCCATCCAAAGCTGCTGCTCCAAGAGGAGCATGTAAGACCCAGAGGTCCACTGGGGAAGGATCTCTTTGACCAGACCAGCAAACTGAGAGAGCAGAGCAGAGATGCCACTGGGAAATGTCCCTCAGGTGTGACCATGACAAGAATTTTAATTTTTGCTCCATTCCAGGGTGGCCCAACACTGCTGCATTAAAGCAGAGCACAAAAAAGGAGCAGTTAAAGGCTGCTGGAATCAACTCTGCATTTGTGGGAAATTTGTGCCCCTGTGTCCTGGCTGCTCCAGCACCCTGTGGAATTAAAGGGAATATTTTATTTAATATTAGTTCAGAATATTTCCAATATTAGTTCAGAATATTTCCAATATTTCTCCTGAAGGAGATTCGAGGAGATTCGAGGAGATTCGAGGAGATTCGANGAGAAGAGAAGAGAAGAGAAGAGAAGAGAAGAGAAGAGAAGAGAAGAGAAGAGAAGAGAAGAGAAGAGAAGAGAAGAGAAGAGAAGAGAAGAGAAGAGAAGAGAAGAGAAGAGAAGAGAAGAGAAGAGAAGAGAAGAGAAGAGAAGAGAAGAGAAGAGAAGAGAAGAGAAGAGAAGAGAAGAGAAGAGAAGAGAAGAGAAGAGAAGAGAAGAGAAGAGAAGAGAAGAGAAGAGAAGAGAAGAGAAGAGAAGAGAAGAGAAGAGAAGAGAAGAGAAGAGAAGAGAAGAGCTCCCAGCAGGATTTTTTTCCCTGTACCTCAGCTCTGAGAAGGGATCATTAACCAGATTTCCTCCCCAAATCCTCTGCTGTTACCAACCCTATTAATAACCAGCACTCTCTTCTTAAGCAATCTCCCCAATTATTAATCCATTAACAATTCCATTGCAGAAAAATCCATTGTAATGTCTGTTCAGAGTGTCTATTCTTGTCATTTTGGGGGGAGCGTTGTTTCTCTGTGATTTAAACTCTTGGCTTCCTGAGCCTCTCAAAGAATTAATAATTTGAGTTTCTCCATCTGACTCTGGCAAAAGCAGCTCCCAAATTAACTGTACCCCCTGTTCTCTGCCTGGAGAATGTCTCAGGTTATGCTCAGGCTTCCTTTCACTCCTTTTCTGTGAGGACGAGCAGGATTATGTAAGAAAACGGCAGCAATTATGATATTAACATAATGGGAACAATTAGAGCAGCAAAATCCAGGAGTTAATTGAAGTGCACTCCTGTCTTTTGAAGAAAGGCTTTGTCATATCTTGATTTCCCTTCTGGTGGTTACAATGCTCTGAGTGGGGGTGAGAGCCAAGGGAAGCGTTCAGGCAGGCAGGGATTGGAGGGGAAAATAGGGGAAAATAGAGAAAAATGTGGAAAAATGTGGAAAAAGCTGCCTGGCAGCTGTGACACCTGACAGGGCTCAGTTCTAGAGCTCATTGATGATTTTTCCTTGAATTCTTTTGGTGTCCAAATTAAGACATCTCCATGGATTTTGTCCTGGGAAGAAACTCTTAGAAAAGCAAAAATTTACCTGTTGAAACTGTGCAGAAGGGGTGGGAGGGGAGAAAAAAGCAGAGACAGGACAAGGACAGGGCTGGGTGTTTGTCCCACTCCTGCCTAACTTGGCGTGTAGGGCAACTTGATGGTTTTAATTAGCAAATTAGAGTTAGCCCATTATCCACCTTATAGAGGTGGAGTTGTTTTCCACAGCACACAAAGAGTGGGAAGAAACCCAACCATGTGGCAATAACAAATTTATATTTACTCTCCCTGCTGAAAATTAGCTTTTATATTTTCATTTCAATATTTGGAAGTGACTCTTGCTGCCTCCCCTCCCTCCTCTGTGGTTTTCTGAAGGGTTGGAAGGAGAAATTCTCATTTTTGTGTGTGATTCCAGGCACAGCTTCTTTGCCTGAAACCCCTGGGGATGTGTAAAATGTAAAACTGTGAAAAAAGAAAGCTGCTACAAGTTTCCTTTGATTAATGGATGGCTGAAGGAAAAGTGTTCACAGAAAATTTCCAAATTGAAAAGTGTTTGTTTGAGAATATCACCAACAAATCAAAAGTGCAGCACGGCAGCATCATGAGTTGAAACGTTCCAGTAGTTGAGCCTTTCTGGACAGAAAATGAAATAAAAAGTCATTTTTTCAATTCCAAATGGGCAGAAAAATGAGGTTTTTTTGTTATTAGGATGTTTGGCTCGTGACTTTTGGAAGGTGCAGTGTCATGTAGAAACTGTAGCTGATACAGGAGCTGTGATTTGACACTTGCTGACTGCAAATATTTAATTAAAACTCAGGGCAGGGGAAATAATAATTTACCAGCGTTATAAAAGGCTTTGGCTCACGGTGAGAAGCATTGGGGGACCAAAGATCACAACCTTGCTGAATCAAAATTGGTTTGGTTTAATGATCACTGATCCAACGTCATTTAAATGTACGGCTGAAAAAATAAAATAAAACAAACCCATAATGGAATGTAACGGAACATAAATTCTCCAAGGAGAAAATAAAGCTTCTGTGTGTGTCCATATTTTATATCCCAGAGGTTTGACAAGGACATGGATGCACTTCCCTGCTGCTGGGGGATGTTAATGAAGGAGCAATTAGGGCTTGGCCTAATTGTTGGAGCCCAGTGGCCCCCATGGATCTGCTGCTCCATCTGGGAATCTCTGGGAGCTCCAGGGAGGGATTGGAGCTCCTCAGGTGTCAGATCCAGGACATCCCTGTGGCCACCCTGGAGGGGTTGGGGACAGGACAGGGGGTCTGGGGTCTGCCCAAGGGGGTCACCAGTTGTGCCCAGTTCCCCTCCCTGCATCCCACCAGTGGGGCTGAGCTTCAGCATCACCTGGTGCAGGTAATGAGGGAGAAAATAAACTGGAAATGGAATCGTGGAGTTATCCAGGAGCATCAATCCAATCACCCTGGAAGGTCTCAGAGATCGCTGGTGGACAAAAATTCCCAGCAGCAGGAGCTGAGCACAACCTCAGTGGGTTGGGGGCTTGTGCCCCTGCCTGACCCCTCCTCTGGCTGGGTCAGAGTCCAGGACATCCCTGTGGCCACCCTGGAGGGTTTGGGGACAGGACAGGGGGTCTGGGGTCTGTCCAGGGGGGTCAGAGCCTCACACAGAGCCCAGGAGGACACTGCCTCTGATCCCTGCCCTGGAGTGAATGCCCACAGTGTGTGAAGAATCACAAGCTGAGAGAATTCAAAATAAGCAGTATTTAGTTTATCATAGAATGTAAATGTAGAATTTAGGATTTTTATTCTATGGGATTGAAGAGGCGAGATGGAGGAATTGGGGAGTGGCCCCTGTGCTCCTTGTTCTTGTTCTTTTCCCCATTTTCTGCTGAGCTGTGTCACAGGGATTGGTTTAGAGTAGCATAATTTCATACTGGCTTTGCAAAGTTGTGGAAACACCCAGAAGTTTCCTCCTCTGCT
Source organism: Cisticola juncidis (assembly GCA_013400215.1). Taxonomy (NCBI): domain Eukaryota; kingdom Metazoa; phylum Chordata; class Aves; order Passeriformes; family Cisticolidae; genus Cisticola; species Cisticola juncidis. The sequence continues at coordinate 44,600 of VXBR01000351.1, read as the reverse complement.
GTAGAAATAAACTCAATTCACCTTTATTTCATCTGTCAGCACTCAAAACTTGTCTTGTGATTTTGGTGGGGTAGAAACGGTCCTAGAATGTCACACCAGGGAAATAATCCCTGGTGCATTAAATACAGCATCCCCAAAATTGGATCTTCTTCTAGAAGACAAACAAACAAACAAACAAAACCCAAAAAAAAAAAAAAACACCAAAAGAAAAACCACCAAAAAACACCCCCCCAAAAACACAAAAAACAAACAAACAAACAAAAACCAACAAACAAAAACAAACAAACCAAAAAAACCCCAAAAAACCAAACCAAACAAAACAAAAAAAACCAAAAAACAAACAAAAAAAACCAAACAAAAAAAAAAAAAAAAAAACAACCAAAAAACCACAAAAAAAAACACCCCACTTCCTGGAAGCCTCTGTTATCCAACAAATTGAAATGAGGGAAGGATGAAGAGGAAGAAGCAGCATTTTTAGGGATTTTTTGAGGAATAAATTCATTCCCGCTCTGTCATGACCAAATCCCTGCCTTCTAAGACCCAGTCCTGAGCCAAAATCCAAGTTTTACCAGAATTCTGCTTGATGAATTAGTGCTGAGCATTAGCATGAGGTGAACCTGCCCCAAGGAGTTCACGGTACAGAACATTTTTATTTTCTATTATTAATTCCAGACTCACTGCTGTTGCCAGTTTCGGCTGCAGCATCACGGCTCAGGCAACACATTGCTCGTTGTCACTGCTGCAATTAGTGGTGACAACAAATAATTATGAGAAATTGGTAATCAGAGATCTATGTGATAAATCACACTGAGCCATTCTGAGTCAGAGGAAATGCTTAAATGGGGAATATTTATGTGGACAATTTATTAATAGCTGGCGGAATTAGAAATTTTAGGCTGGAATTTTTGAGGCTAAGTTGGTGCTGAGTTCCCACTAAATATGAGATCAACATTTTCCCCTCACTGTATTTTGATTTCAGATCCCTTTGCCTGAGTCTGTGCTGTTTCAGCTTGGTCTGTCTCTGCTTTTAGTGCCATAAATCCCATAAATAAACCCTTGGCTACAAGAAATTACACTTCCAAAAGCTGGAATTCCCAGAACCCATCAATCAGCAGGCACAGGGAGACTTTGGTGCACTCACACCAGGATCTGCCAGGTGAATTTTGAAGCTGAAATTCCTCGGAGCCCTCGGACATCCCCAGCAGAATCCACGGGTGCTAAACCAGAGCGTTATTTTCAATATCGCACTCCTGTCGTGTTTAGGAGCTGCTGAGCTGCTTTAATGCCAATTAAAGGTGTGTTTTTCCTGTAGCTCCTGCAGTCCCTTGATCTGCTGCCACGGGCAGGAGTTTTCTATCGATTCCTCCTCCTCAGGATGAGGGATTTGCAGGCTGAACTGTAAACAACAGAGAGAGCATCGCGACAATTTCCTCCTCTCTAAGTCACCTCACGCTCCCTCCTGCTCGCTGGGGCAGCACCAGGAGCTTTTCCTCGCTGGAATTTTTCCTCTCCCTCTAAAATGATGCAGGATCAGGCCTGGGAGAAGGAGCTCTTAAAGTTAAGCACGTGCTTAAGTGCTTTTCTGGATCAGTGCCCCGCTCCATCGATGTTCTCAGTGCCATTTGCAGGAGCTGTAATTGCCTGCCCACGTCTGCAGCGGCTGCTCAGCACTAAATCTCTGTGTCCTGTCCTCCTCCTCCTCCTCCAGAGCTGCTCCCCGAGGCTCTGAAGGTCACTGGAGAGCCACAGGCCTGGCTGGGTGAGGAATCCAAGCTTTGGAAGCGTTGCTGTGGCTGCTGGCAGCAAAGCTGAGAAGTTTGTGGATCAGCGGTGTCATCGTTTTTGGGATGAATTGTCACGACCTTGGGCAGGCAGAGAGCACAGGAATGGAGCTGAGTCTCTTTAGCTTGACTTCTACAAATCCTAGAATATTTCAGGGTGGAAAAAAACCCTTGAGATGGTTGAGTCCAACCATCAAACCACCAAATCCACCCCTAAACCTGTCCCTCAGTGCCACATCCACGTGCCTCGATGAGTTGGGATTTTTTTTTCAGTTCCTAATGTTTTACCTTGAGCTCATTTCAGCCTGGTTATCAATAACCAGAGTATTTCATCTTGTTTCAGTCTGGTTATCAAAACCAGAATATTTCATCTCTTTTCAGTCTGGTTATCAATAAGCAGAATATTCCATCTCATTTCAGTTTGGTTATCAATAACCAGAACATTTCCTCTCTTTTCTGCCTGGTTATCAATAACCAGAACATTTCATCTCTTTTCAGCTTGGTTACCAAAAGCAGAATATTTCATCTTGTTTCAGTCCAGTTATCAACAAGCAGAACTTTTCATCTCAGTTCAGTCTGGCTATCAATAACCAGAACATTTCATCTCAGTTCAGTCTGGTTATCAAAACCAGAACATTTCATCTCATTTCAGTTTGGTTATCAAAAGCAGAATATTTCATCTCCTTTCAGCCTGGTTATCAATAAGCAGAATATTCCATCTCATTTCAGCCTGGTTATCAATAACCAGAACATTTCATCTCAGTTCAGTCTGGTTATCAAAACCAGAACATTTCCTCTCTTTTCAGTCTGGTTATCAATAAGCAGAACTTTTCATCTCATTTCAGTTTGGTTATCAAAAGCTGAATATTTCATCTCATTTCAGTCTGGTTATCAATAAGCAGAATATTCCATCTCATTTCAGTTTGGTTATCAATAAGCAGAACATTTCCTCTCTTTTCAGTCTGGTTATCAATAACCAGAACATTTCATCTGGTTTCAGTCTGGCTATCAACAAGCAGAACATTTCATCTCATTTCAGTTTGGTTATCAAAAGCAGAATATTTCTTCTCATTTCTGTCTGGTTATCAATAACCAGAACATTTCTTCTCTTTTCAGTCTGGTTATCAATAAGCAGAATATTCCATCTCATTTCTGTCTGGTTATCAATAAGCAGAACTTTTGGGCTCATTTTGCTCTGGTTATCATCCAGCAGAGCTTCAGCCTCGTGCCTGGGGCTGGAGCAGGTCCTGGTTCAGTCCCTGATGGGTTTGGGATGGTGATCAAGGAGCAGGAGCTGTGAGGACACACCAGGGGTGGTCAGGGAGCATCCCTGGATTAGTCACACCCTCAGCACTGGATTCTCCTGGAGCAGCAGGAAAACAATTCCCGAGCTCTTGGTGTTTCCTGGAATAGAAAGAAAATGCAGCAGAAAATGGAAGGAAGAATTTTTGGTTTGGGTTTGGGCCAAAGGAACCCACATGGACAACCCATAACCCCCAATGCTGCTGCTGTGTCAGCCAAGCTGTGCCTGAGTCCAGGTTTCCCAGGAAATTCCCAAATTCCTTGCATTTTCTTGGAATTAATGGCCAAGCTGGTGCAGGGTGTCCAGCTGTGCTCCAGGTAATCCTCTCCCCTGCTGTCATTTTGGTCACTTTATTTTTTTGTTTGTTTGTTTTTCACAGAAGAGAGGCAGGTCTTCCTGTTAAAAAATGGGAATTAACACTTGTGGGAGGCAGCTTCCTTGGGAGTGAGTATTTATTAGAGGCTTTATGCAAAAAGCTTGAAAGTTGGGGAATTTTTTATTTATTAAGTATTCCTGATGCACTTGGTGTAGGAAAAAGGAGAAGACGCTCATGGAAACATGGAATGGATTGGGAGAGAAGAACCCAAAAAATGATCCAGTTTCAACCCATTTCACCTCCCACTGTCCCAGATTATCCCAGCCTGGCCTTGGACACTCCCAGGGATCCCGGGGCAGCCACAGCTCCTCTGGGAATTCCATCCCAGCCCCTCCCCACCCTCACCCTCGGAATTCCTCCCATCCATCCCTGCCCTCTGCCAGCAGGCAGGCATTCCCTCTTGTCCTGTCCCTTGTAAAAATTCTCTATTTTAGACTGTTTTGACTCTTTTCATGCTTGAGCCTGGGCTGGGACACATGGAAATCAATCCTGTGTTTCTGGCCCTGAATCCCAGGCATTTTCTGGATGTTTGGCTCCCAAAGCAGGCAGGTGCAGCAGGGCTGGGATTTGGACCTGTCCCTGCTTCCATCAGCTGCTCTGGATGTGCCCTTGGATGTGAATTCCTCTCCCTTTCTCCCAGGGCTGTTAAACCTCGGTGCATGGATCAGAGCAGGGACAGCTGCTCGTGTGTGTTTACAAGGTTTTACTGAGCTGCAGCTTGGATTTTCCAGGGAACCTCCAGCCCCCAGCTAGGAAACAATTCCAGCAATTAATTCTACCCCTACAGCTGCTTCTGGAACAGACAAAATCTGTCCTAAGGTGGGATATGACAAATTCCCAAGTGATTCAAAGGGTCACTCTTCCAAAGATGAGGATTTCCTCTGGACAACTCAGTTTTCCAAAGGCTCAGTCAGGTAAAAGCTGATTCCTTGCCCTCTGTGGATTTCATATTTTGGCCCAAAATTTGTTCTTCAGAAACAAAGAACCTGAAAAAAAAAAAAACCCAAAACCCCACAGTTCTGGACAGGCTTTCTTTGTATCTTTACATTCCAGACCTTTATTTCTGTCTCTTTTCACTCCTGGTAATTTAATTCATGGTTCTGCAGGCTGAGGATATTCAATTCCTTTTTTGTTTCTGTGGGATAAGAGGCAGGAAAATGAGGAGGTTTGATAATGTCATTTCTGCCTTTTGTCACTGGAAAGGGAGAAGAGGTGAATTCCTACAAAACTGAAGGCAAATGCTCGGGGTTTGTTCTGCTCTGTTGATTTCTGTGCAGCCAGCTGGTAACATCTGTGTAGAAATGGCATGAAATTTTCAAAGGTTTGAGGAGGAAAGTGCTAAAAGGCAAATTTTTATCCTGTTGTGCTGTAGATCTGAGGAGCACAACAACATTTATGTGTGTTCAGAGCTTTGCCAATCTTTTGAACATTCAGAATGACACCTGGTGTAAATAATATTGTTCCACAATTGCCCTGCATCAAATTTTTAGTTGGGCTGTTAAAAAATAATTTTAAAAAGACAGTAACTGCTCCCATCTGACGAGCAGAAGCAACGCCAGGAAATGCATTTCCCTCCATCCTTGCTGGCAGAGGAGTTGTGTGGTGTTTGTGTCCCTTCCTCTGCCCCCAAAAATGTCCCCTGGCTGGTCCCAGAGTTGGGAATCTCATCCCTGGGATGTTTTTGGGAAGGATGAATTAGAAAGGCCTTGTAAATTTAGATTCTGGGAGTTTGAGACAACAGGAGAGATAGAAATGAAGGCAAGATTTGAGATTTAAAATATCAATTCATCAGTAGGTGTGCCTAGCTGGGGGCAATCTCCCTGGATTAAACAATTCCTCCTGCTTGCCAAAGGGAAAAGGACAGTTCTACTGGCTGTAGGTAAATTTTGTGAGATTGGTATCTTGTATTAGATTGGTTGGTCCAACACAGACTATTCAACCTGGAATTGTACAATATTTATTGGACGGGATTCAGAACCTCCTCCTCTTTTCCCTCTCCCAGTCTGTTGAGATGTTCAGCTGGTGGAACAGGCCCCTGAAAAAGAAATTTCAATCATTTTCCCCTGGGTAAAGGGTGAACAAAACCCCTAAATAAACCTACATAAAAACATTTTAAAACTTGCATCATTTCCAACTTGACCAGCACGTTTTTTGTGTCCAGGTAAGAAGCAAGGTGGCAGCAGCAGCTTAAAATGTTCCTCCCTTGGTGCATAAATGTTGGAATTTTTCCTCTCTCCTGAGCCTGCAGAACCCAGAACCAGCCACAAAAAGTTCAGGGGTGTCAGAGGGAAGATCTATGCTCTGATCAGTGGGGATGTCTCCTCAGAGCTCCATCAGCTGCCAAGAAACTACTTTTGCAAAAGTGGAGATCTCAAATAACTCCTAAAAAAATTGGCTGGAGTGACCTGGCTGTGCTTGGAGAGGTTTCCTGGAACAGGGGCTGAGGTGCCACAGAGAGGAGCGTGCTGGAAATCCACGGACACTGCCAGCAAAATGGGCAGTTTAATTGGATTTAAATCCTCCTCCTGCAGGAGGAGCAGCTCAGATTCCTGGCTGGGTGAGCCTCTGAGCCCAGGGCTCTTCCAGCCTGGCTCTGGGCTCTGAAATCAAAAATTAGACCTCCCTTTCCACGAGGGGACTCTCCTTGCATCCATCGGGTCTGTTTGGGCTGTGAATCCCTCAGTGCCTCTCTGGTGAGGAGTTTCCAACAGAGAAACAGATAAATTAATCACTTAAAATCCTGAAATGTTTGGGTGGGAAGGGATCTTAAAGCCCATCCTGTGCCACCACTGGCAGGGACAATTCCCATGTCCCAGGTTCCTCCAAGCCCTGTCGAGCTCAGTGTGGAGCCAGAATCCAGAATGGGGCAGGGAGCTCAGAGTGGAGCCAGAATCCAGAATTGATGGTTCTATTCAAATTAGGCAAAGAATGCAATAAGAAAAAATAGGCATTCTTTTTATGTATGAAAGATTAAGGAAAAATGTTGGAAAGGGACACTTGTATTTGGTGTCACCTCTCATGTTTTATGGATAGAACCCTCTCGTGAGCAGTCAGAACAGAAGTGGGGTGGCCAGGAGGCTTTGACTTCCACAGTGGACTTAATTTCCATTTCTCCTCTCTTTCAGGACAGGAAAACCCACCTAACTCACCCATCTGTGCAACCTGGCCTTGGACACTTCCAGGGACCAAGGGGCAGCCACAGCTTCCCTGGGCACCCT
>VXBR01000351.1:0-10323 GCA_013400215.1 Cisticola juncidis | reverse complement strand
TGAAATCCGTCTGGAATCCATCTGGAATCCATCTGGAATCCATCTGGAATCCAAACACTGAGGGCTCTGCCCCCAGGTCCCCCCTGTACCCGGGCTGGTGTTTCTCATCCCCCATGGAGTGGAACAAGGAGATGGAGCTACAAAGGGTTTACTACAGCTTGTAGGTGCTGGTGCTGAGCCCCCTGCTGATCCCAGGGCAGGAAAAATGAATTTCAAAAATGGGATTTGGGCAGAGCTTCACCTCTCTGGGGCTGAGCAGGGCTCAGGTTTCCTGCTCTGTTTGAAGAGCAGCACAGCTGCCTTTGACTCCCGAGGTTTGTCCTGCATTCCAGAATTGGATTGTTCAGCCCTCGCTGCTCCCAGGGAACAAAGGGGGTGAGCACAAAGAGGAGAGCACAAAGAAACTTTGGGAAAGGAATCTGCAGACTCTTTGAGAGGATTTTTTGCCACAGAGAAAAGGAAAGAGGAGAGTTTTATTTTAAAATCACGAAGGAGATGTGAGATGTCTCTTAAAACACGGGATCATCCCCAATCCAGTGTGTGCCAGGCCAAGGAATTGAGCTCCAGCTTCAAGAATTTTGCAGACATTTCAAACTCAGTAAATGAATTGAAGAATTCTGGAATGGTTTGGGTTAGAAAGGATTTTAAATCCCATCCAGAGGGACACAATCCATGGGCAGGGACAGCTCCTGCTGTCCCAGGGGGCTCCAGCCTGGCCTTGGGCACTGCCAGGGATCCAGGGGCAGCCACAGCTCCTCTGGGAATTCCATCCCAGCCAGAAATACCTTCCCAAAATTCCATTTAAATCTCCTCTTTCCCAATGGGAAGCCATTCCCCGTGTCCTGTCCCTCCATCCCTTGTCCTCTGAGCTCTCCCTGGATTCTTTCCCTTCTCCCTTGGGCACTTCCAGGGATCCAGGGGCAGCCACAGCTCCTCTGGGAATTCCATCCCAGCCAGAAATTCCTTCCCAAAATTCCATTTAAATCTCCTCTTTCCCAATGGGAAGCCATTCCCTGTGTCCTGTCCCTCCATCCCTTGTCCCCAGCCCCTCTCCAGCTCTCCTGGAGCCCCTTCACGTCCTGGCAGGGGTGCCCAGGTCCTTCTGGAACTTTCTCTTCTCCAGGTGAACATCCCCAGCTCTCCCAGCCCAGCTCCAGAGTAGAGGAAATCCCGTGAGGAAGGGGATTTGTGGCCCTTCTCCTGCAGCAGCTTCTCTGGGAATTCTATCCCAGCCCCTCTCCAATCTCTGGGAATTTCCTCCCAATATCCAAACTGAATCTACCTGAGGATGCTGAATCCCGGCAGATAAACAGGAGGAGGGGGCTGTGGGGAGGGGGCTGTCCCCAAATCCCTTCCCCTGAGTGCTCCTGGACCCCTCCTGGGCATCCAGCCAGGGAGGGAATGACCTGCTGGAGCTCTTTCCCCAAATAATTGGAGATGTGAGGATGAAAGGAATGAAATCCAGGCTTCTGGTGTCCTGATAAAGGTTTAATAGCGGGGTGTAAATGCCAATCTGATAAGGTGTTTAGTGAATTTAAATTCCATTGCTGACATTAATCCCTGGAGGAGGATTAGGCTGCAGTGAACAGGAGCCACTTGGCTGCTGAATGGAGACGCTCACACTCCTCCTGTGTTCATTAACTTCATCATTTTAATTAATGCCTCTCAGACCTCCTGAATGTCCAGCTGAATGGGAGTTCAGATCTGCCTGGTAGAAAGTTTCTGATACTTTGCAATTTGATATTTTATTTTTCAGAGCTTTCCTAAATGAATGCAAAGACAATGCACAACAAGATCTCGTAAAACCAAAATTAACATTTAAAAAAAAAGATACTTTTGATTCCCGTTCCCTCAGTTTTATCAGGTGAATGAATAGATTATTAAGGCTCAATATCCTTATATCATCTCCTGCCATCAGGACAGGCAGGAAATAAGCACCCAAATCACTAAATTGCTTCAAAGCTGCTTGGCAACTGCAAATTGCAAAATTGATCATCTGACTCCTTTATTACCTTTTCAAAGGAGAGAAGAAGGCAGGGAAGGAGCTCGGGATTGGCACCAGGAGTAAATCCTGGTGCAGCCATCAGGACTTGGTCAGAAGAATGACAAAATGCAAAATGTGCAATAATTCCATCAATAATCATAAATCCAGCTGGGCTTCCCTTTGGCTTCGTCCCTTCCACTCCCTTTCAGCACCAAACCCAGCCTAAATGTGAATAGAACGTAAAGAAACTTAAGATTCTTTTTCCCAGGGCAAAGGCAAACGAAACCCCTTGACTAAATTTCATTATTTCATTGAATGAAAATAATTTCATTTATTATATGAAAATATTTTAACTGATGTGTTTAAATATTTAAATATATCACCCCACGTTGGCAACAGAGATGCCTGTCTAAGGTGCAGCTTAAATGCTGCTCGATGTGAAGCTCAGAAATTCAAAATAAACCCCTAATAGTCTTCTTCTTGTGCCTCAAAACCTGCAAGATCTTGCTGAAAACCCAAAATTCACCTCTAAACCTGCGAAAAGAAATTTAGAAACGTCATTAAAAGATTCCCCAACCTTGGCTGTGCTCACCCTCTGCTGTGGCTGCTGAGGGCACAGTAAGCTCAGTTTTTGTCCCTTTTTGGGGTGGGTTTAAACAGTCAGCTCCTGTTTTCTGTACAAAAACACCATCAGGGAAATGGATTTTGCTCTGGTCTTGTCTTTCTTTCTCTGTGATTTACAGAAAACCCGCCAGGTAAATGTTTGTGGCCTGGCACAGATTGCTGCCATCATCCTGATGACAAAAATGTGGGAATTTCCATCCCTGCCTTCTGGGAGGTTAAGAAAATAACTTAAATTTTTCCTTCGTTTCCCAGAGTGTCTTTTGAAATGGGAAATGTCCTCATCAGTCCCTGCTCTTTCTCACCCCTCCAAATGGAATGAGCAGAAAATTGACAGCAAAGCTAAAAAAGGGAGGGAGGAGCAACTTGAGGGGTCAGAAAAGGAGAATTTTAACTCCTGAAAAATCAACCTGTGCTGAAGGAAGGGTTGGGCACTCACTTAACCTGTGGGTTGGACTCAGTCCTGCTCCTTGTCTGACACATCCTAAAAATCTTGTGGGGTTTTTCTCCATCACTTCCATTTTTCTGAGTTTTAGAGGAGGCAGAAAATCTGTGTATTGAAATTTTTTATTAATGTTTAATAAGGGATAAAAAGGACAATATCCAGTGCTGGGGTGGATGGATATTTTCCAAAGTCACACCATTAGCTTAAAAAAATATTTATATATATTTACATTAAAAATTAGCTTAAAACAATATTTATATATATATTTATATTAAAAATTAGCTTAAAAATATTTTATATATATTTACATTAAAAATTAGCTTAAAAACAATATTTATGTATATTTACATTAAATATTAGCTGAAAACAATATTTATATATNACAAAACTATTTCACACCACTGTCTGAGATAGTAACACAAATAAAATAAATTAAAATAAAATAAAATAAAATAAAATAAAATAAAATAAATTTTTAATGTTACATAGTCTCTATTTTAATATTATTCATAATTAATATTATATATTTTAATATTGCCTAAGATATAATACATATTTATCACACTATTATTTATACATATAAGATATATGGTGTATACATAAATTGACAGATTAAATATACCAAAAAGCAGTTAAAAGGAATTACAAATTGTAATATATCAGAGTCTTTGTGATCAATAATAACTGGCAAAACCTAAGACATAAATGCAAAAGCCAATAACTGTGAATATAACTATAACTATATTATAAAATAAATATATTTGTCATTTATATCATGGAGAGCTGGGGTGGTCCTGTGCTTACACCCAAGTCCTGGAGTTAAAAACCACAAACCAACACTAAAGAGAGACCAAACCACTCCTGCATGACCACTCCTGAAATATATTTAAAGAAATGTGATTTTCAAAATAATAAAAATACAGGAAAGGTCAGATTCTCGTCCTGGGTGCTCACAGACCCCTCAGGTTTTTTGTTTCCTCTCCTCACAATGAGAATGACTTGTGTCCTTCAGATGAATGAGAAATTTTCCATGTTAAATGTTTAAAAAATTGGTTTGCAAGCTCATAAAGTTCTTGGAGTCCTTAACAGTCAAATCACAGAAATCATGGAATTATCCTGAAATGGATGAGACCCACAGGGATTATCAATCCAACCCCTGGCCCTGCACAGATTTCCCAAAATCCTGAACACTCCTGGAGCTCTGGCAGCCTTGGGGAAATTCCCATTCTCTGGGCAGTGCCCACACCCTCTGGGAGAAAAACCCTTCCCTAAAATCCAACCTAAATTTAGAATTGATATGCTGAGCCCTTCTCCTGTTCAGAAAACATCCCACAAATATAAAAATTACAGGTGGTCAAACAGATCCTCAAACAGATAAATTGGGATTTCACTGGAGGCGGTGCAGCCTGATTTTCCAGGCAGGTTCTGCTGGGTCATTGAAAAATAATCTCATTTAGGGGTTTTATTCTCCCAGCTCATGTTGGTTTCAGAAATCTATAGTTCACTGCTGCATCTTTCCCAGATTTGTCTCTTAATTCACCGGCCCATGTGATGTCTCACATTTTAGACATCAGAGAGTTTTTTTCCTGGAAGAAGGAAATATTAAAAAGTTATTTGCAGTCATTTGGTGTTCCCTCCCCTAATGGATTCTGTGGCACTCAGTGTGCTCTTACCTCACTTTTATCTCTGCCCATCGCCCTGGCATCGGAGCTTTTCCCATCACTGCAAAATCTCCTTCCCTGAAATGCCTGGGGGGAACTCAGGGGGGTTTTGTTTTGGGAAAGAAACCCAGGAGGGCAAAGCTGAGTGAGGGGAGCTGAGTGAGTCCATCCTGAACTGAGGGGACAAACTGGACACAGCCCTCAGTGTCCATCCTCAACTGGACACAGCCCTCAGTGTCCATCCTCAACTGGACACAGCCCTCAGTGTCCATCCTCAACTGGACACAGCCCTCAGTGTCCATCCTCAACTGGACACAGCCCTCAGTGTCCATCCTCAACTGGACACAGCCCTCAGTGTCCATCCTCAACTGGACACAGCCCTCAGTGTCCATCCTCAACTGGACACAGCCCTCAGTGTCCATCCTCAACTGGACACAGCCCTCAGTGTCCATCCTCAACTGGACACAGCCCTCAGTGTCCATCCTCAACTGGACACAGCCCTCAGTGTCCATCCTCAACTGGACACAGCCCTCAGTGTCCATCCTCAACTGGACACAGCCCTCAGTGTCCATCCTCAACTGGACACAGCCCTCAGTGTCCATCCTCAACTGGACACAGCCCTCAGTGTCCATCCTCAACTGGACACAGCCCTCAGTGTCCATCCTCAACTGGACACAGCCCTCAGTGTCCATCCTCAACTGGACACAGCCCTCAGTGTCCATCCTCAACTGGACACAGCCCTCAGTGTCCATCCTCAACTGGACACAGCCCTCAGTGTCCATCCTCAACTGGACACAGCCCTCAGTGTCCATCCTCAACTGGACACAGCCCTCAGTGTCCATCCTCAACTGGACACAGCCCTCAGTGTCCATCCTCAACTGGACACAGCCCTCAGTGTCCATCCTCAACTGGACACAGCCCTCAGTGTCCATCCTGAACAGAACTGGACACATCACTCGAGGTGTGTCCTCCCCACACGACTCCCAGACGATGACAATGAAAATCCCGGGCTGGAAAAAGCCAATCTGCAGCAGGTGACTCGTGGCTCCTTGGGGACACTTTGGATTCCAGTGGAAAGGCTGAGGAGAGGCTCAGCTGTCACATCCCACCAGCTGCACGCCCTGCCCGTGGCTCCGGGCTGGATTTGTTGTTGTTGATTGTTTGATTCACATTAATTAATTCTACTGTACCACGGCCTTGCTGGGGCTCATCTGTTATTATTAATTAATATTAATAAGCCCCAGCAGTTTCATCCAAAGAGCTTGGGGTGCTTTATAAACATTAATTAAGCTTCACAACACCCTCAGGGGAGGGCAGGAAGCTTTGGAGATCTCTTGGAAAGGTCACAGAGGGTTTTGGTTTAAAAAGGAATTTCCTTTTTTATGTTGGGTCATTTATTTAATGAGACAGGGCAATAATAATAATAATAATAATAATAATAATAATAATAATAATAATAATAATAATAATAATAATAATAATAACCTGACTCAATATTTCTCTATTCTGGAAATTTAGCAAGAGAACATCCCTTGGCATCCAAAAAAATGCCAGGCATAACTGATGGGAAAGTCAAGTAAATAACAGGGCAGGTGAAAAGTCATTGTGAGAAGTTTAATGATGTTTTCCACCGATTAGGAAGGAATAAATAAATGGATTATTGGGAATTTTGGGAATGGGGAGAGCGAGGTTTTTGTCAAGCCAGGAGCCACCAGGGCAGCGATTTCTGAGCCTCATGAGGAGCTCAGGGCTCCTGTGAGGAAAATCCCATTGGGATTCCCGGCACACCAAGCTCATCTGCACACTGCCTGCGAGGAAAAAAACATTAATTCCCTTTTCTAAATGATTTTTTTTTCCCTATCAGCCATAAAACGGAGCAATAATAAAAAATAATAATAATCTCGGGGAAGAGAAGGAAGGGGGGGACTGGAGTGGCAGAAGGAGCTCATCAAGGAGAAAATTAATTGTTAGGCAGAGCTGATTAAAGAGCAGAGCTCTCTGGAGCCATCCAGGAGATGCTGATCCCGGCATCCCGGACTTGTCAGGAATGGTTAATTCCCCCAAAAATCCTTCTGAAGGAACTCTTCCCCCCGGCCACGCTAATTGTTGATTAACATACAAAAGAAGCGGTGACCTTTAAAGGCGGCTTTGTGTCCCTGGCAGGCAGAGGAAATGAGCCCCGGCACAGCAAACGCGCCCCGGCTCCTTTTTATTTTTAGGAAAGTAACCTTTTGAGCAAGGAACTCTTCATCAATGGTGTTTTACCGCTCTATATTTAATAATCATGGGATTAAGCAGAAACGTGTTATTTGCTGCTTCATTTTGGATTCAGAGTTTACCTCAAAGAATTGAGGCTATTTTGAGAGTTAAGTCATAGCTGTGCAAATGGAAGAATTTTTGGAATTTAAAAACAGATTAAAAAGGGTTTGAGGTGTTTCATACCAAGCAGCAGAACCACTCGTTGATGTGTAAGCTTTGAGGAGGCTGAATGGAACAAAATCAGATTTATTTGTGGGTTTTACATCACTCCCACTCTCAGAATTGTAACTGCCTTGGGAGCTCCATTCTCACTTTTCAAAGCCATTTCAAAATTTGGGACATTTATTGCCTTTTCCCAAAGGATTTGGTTCTTAATTCTCAGGGGCACCAGACCAGTTGTGGGTGGGAGGCAGAATCCAAATTTTCCTCTGGGAATTCTGTGCTCACATCCAGGAAATGCTGATGGATGGAGAGTCCACACCTCTCTGGGAAATGCATTCCAGGGTCCAGCTTTTAATTAAGTTAAATCATTAACATAATTATTCCCTTTATTTCAGTCTCACCCCTGGATGGGAATGACTCAGGAGGGGCTGGAGCCACAATTCCAGCTCCCAGCAGGGATCAGGGTGATGAAGGCTCCTTCATCTTCCTCTCCTCGTGGCTGAGGAGGCCCAGAGGCCACCAGAGACCTCCCCTGGTCACTTCCCGGGGACACAAAAGTCCCAAAATCAGATTTTTGAAAAGTCTTTATGTGACCACTGGATGTCTCAGGGACAGAGAAACCCATGGAGAAACTGATCCCGTCCAAATCACCCTGGGAGTTGTGTAAAAATCAGGATAAATGCAACAACAATGGACAAATCTCATTTTTTTAGAGAATCAACCTCATGCAGGGGATGATTTTTATACCCAGTTTGAAATCTGAGCCCCTTTGTTACCAAACCATTCACTGCTCTCTCCCAAATCCATCTGAACAAAGTTTAACCAGCACGAGAGAAATGGAATCCTTAAAACATTTTTTAAACCTTAAAATCTTCTTGGCTCAACTTTTGGTTATTTTTCCCAGTAGCAGCAGAGCTGCTCCAGCATCATCTCCCTCAACATTTTTCAAGGGTCGTTAGATGTTTTCATGAGATGTTTTGCCTCTTTTAAAAATTATTTCTATTATCATTTATATTTATAAAAAATATAACATACTTATGTCATTTATTTTATTTATATAGAATATAAAATTACAAAAATTGGGCTCCAATCTGCATCTTTGGTTGAAGAAGTTTTGCCTCTTTTAAAATTTTATTTCTATTATCATTTATATTTATATAAAATATAACACACTTATGTCATTTATTTTATTTATATAGAATATAAAATTACAAAAATTGGGCTCCAATCTGCAGTTTAAGAAATCTCTCTGGATTTTTGTCCAAAATTTGAGACCTCTGCAAGACCCTGAATCTCCATAACCACGAGAGGAACAAACTTTCCACAGAAACTCTCGGGTGCATCCCTCAGCTGAGAGAACAAAGTGATGACGTGACTTTTATTCCATTTATTCCATTTATTCCATCAGAGCAGCCTTGGTTAAAGGCATCCACCAGAGGGAAAATTTTCAGGACCTCTCTGAGCCTGGGCAATCTGTTAGTGGGGAGAGTTTTAGTCCATTAAGCCGCTGAGCCAATTCATGAGAAGGTTATTTAGTGTAAATTTTCATTTGGGTGAAGAGCAGAGAGCTTGATCTCTAACATCTGTAATTGAATTAGCAACCTCTTTGTTTCCCCATTCCCTTTATGGCCGGGCCAGGGATGAGTTTTGTGAGCACTCAGAATTGCAGCAGTCGAGCCATTATTTGGGAAAAGTGCCACATAATGCCCTTCTGCAAGTGGATTTTTATTTCACTTAACTTCCCTCCCTTCCCAGGGAAGCGATGTTTTGCCTTTCACTGCTGTTATCCAACAACTCCTCTTTAAAGCTGCTTTATTTTTATTTTTTTTTCCCCAACTAAATTTGATTAGATCCCATAGATCTTCTTTGCATGGCTGATGCAGTTTGACCCCTACAAGCCCGGAGCCAGAGCTTCAGGATTCATTTGTTTTCCCATTATTTTTCTGCACAGGAATAGTAATGGGAGATTAGGAAAGAAAAATATAAGAGACTAATTTAACAAGGGATTTAAACACCTGCTTAATTACATCTCTGCTGAGGGCAGCACTGATTCAAGTGCTTAATTGGGTGTTGTTATTTGAAAATATGGAAGAATTGCCTGGCAAGAGGTTTGTAAAAGTGCTGGAATGTGGAACAACATCCCCCATTTATTATAATGCTCAGCATTAAACCAGAATGTTGCATTTTGGGTTTAACCAGTGGAGCCTCGAGCTGGCTTAAGGCTGGCTGAGGAAAATGGGGGAGAATTGAGGATTTTCTGCTTTTAACGGCATAAAGATGCTTCTCTAGGGCCTCATTTCAATCTTTAAATGTAATCTGAGCATTAAAATCCTGAATTCCCCGAGGTTTGGGTCCGTTGAAAGCCCTTCCACCAGGATCAGCTGTGCAGAGGGGACTGTGAAATGTTTCTATCCTTGGACAAATCGGCAAAAAAAAAGTGAATTTTGGGATCAGCCAAGGCTTTGACTTGATCTTGAAGGTCTTTTCCAACCCTAAATATTCAGCAGAGTTTAAGTTCAAGGAAGGAGCTGCAAATGGTAAAATACACCTAAGTTTAGCCCAAAATAGCCAAATGCTGTTTTCTGTCCCTAAAATCCCTGAGCTCTCTGTGGTGAGCCCTGAGAGCTCCACAGGGAGCGCCCAGCCCAGAGCAGCCCCAGGGGGGATCTCTGCCCTTAAATTCTGGGGGTTGGGAGGGATTGATCCATGAAATTTCCAGCTCAGTTTGAGCCCAGCAAACCCCAAACCCAAGGATTCCCCACGAGTTTACAAGGCGAGATAAAAATACACAGGGAAATGGAGCAGAAGGAAATGTATTTTTATTTTTAAAAATTATAAATGGAATAGAATGGAATAGAATAGAATGTGATAGAATGTAATAGAATAGAATAGAATAGAATATGATATGATATAATATAATATAATGGAATATAATATAATATAATGGAATAGAATAGGGAATAGAATAGAATGTAATAGAATAGAATGTAATAGAATAGAATAGAATAGCATGTAATAGAATAGAATGTGATAGAATAGAATAGAATAGAATNGTATAGAATAGAATAGAATAGAATAGAATAGAATAGAATAGAATAGAATAGGTAATATAGAATATAGAATGTGGAATATGGAATATGGAATATAGACTATATAACATATAACTTGATATATATAATATAATATATAGT
>VXBR01000350.1:22238-63928 GCA_013400215.1 Cisticola juncidis | reverse complement strand
CCAGAGCATCCAGAGCACCCAGAGCATCCAGAGCATCCAGAGCATCCAGAGCATCCAGAGCACCCAGAGCATCCAGAGCATCCAGAGCACCCAGAGTATCCAGGGCATCCAGAGCATCCTGCCACCCTGGCATCTCGAGGACCCTGCCATCCAGCCCGCCCCCAGCACCCAGGAGCAGCACCCAGGGACGTCCCAGAGCAGGGGGATTTACAGGCACCAGGAACTGCTGTGAGTAATGGGGAGGGAACCTCGGTCCTGCTGATCGGCTCCTGGGAATCTCACTCTGCCTTGAGTGCCAGTGAAGAGAGAGAGAGAGGGGGAAGAGGGAGAGGAGGAGGAGAGAAGGGAGGACAGACACCGAGCAGAGATGATCCTCCTTCCCTGGTTCCAGCCATGATCACGTAGTCAGAGAAGGTCCCAGCCCCAGAGCCAGCCCTGCCCCAGCTCCTCATGGAGGGGGGCCTGGGGGCCCCCAACGCCAGCGTGCTGGGGGAGCACTCCCTGCTGGCAGGCAGCAGCTGGGTGGCGGCCTTCCTCTGCTTCATCATCCTGCTGACCACAGTGGGCAACTTCCTCCTCATCCTCCTCATCGTCACCCAGCGCTCCCTCCGCAACACCTCCAACTACTTCCTGGTGTCGCTGTTCATGTCGGACCTGCTGGTGGGGCTGGTGGTGATGCCCCCGGCCATGCTGAACCAGCTCTACGGCCGCTGGGTGCTGCGGGGGGACCTGTGCTCCCTCTGGGCCTCCTTCGATGTCATGTGCTGCAGCGCCTCCATCCTCAACCTGTGCGTCATCAGCCTGGACCGCTACCTGCTGATCACGTCCCCGCTGCGCTACAAGCTCCGCATGACGCCCTGCAGGGCGCTGGGGCTGGTGCTGTTCGCCTGGGCCTTGGCTGCCCTGGCCTCCTTCCTGCCCATCAAGATGGGCTGGCACCAGCTGGAGCTGCAGGCGCGGCCGCTGAACGTCACGGGGCGCGGGGACGAGGAGCAGTGCCGGCTGCTGGTCAGCCTGCCCTACGCCCTGGGCGCCTCCTGCCTCACCTTCTTCCTGCCCTCGGCCGCCATCTCCTTCACCTACTGCCGCATCCTGCTGGCAGCACGCAGGCAGGCCCTGCAGGTGGCCTCGCTGGCCTCCAACGTGGCCACTGCCACCAACGAGGCCATGGCGCAGGTAAGGACAGTGCAGGGACCTGCCCTGGCACACCCCAGAGTTTGGGGACCTGCCTTGGCAGACCCCAGAGTTTGGGTGCTGAAGGAGTCTCTCCAGTAGGGTTGGCGACCAAGTATCTTTATAAGTTGCAGGGGTAGCACGTGGGTTATTGTGAGGGCCTTGCTTGTGGCTGCCATGCACAGTCAAAGCAGGCCAGGAAAGCAGAAACAGAGCAAAAGCCGCAGAGCTTCTGAACACTCTACATGAAATATCTTTCCAGGTTGAATAGTCTGTGTTAGACCAGCTAGTACACTGACCAGGAGGGAATTGTTTAATCAAGGGAGCTGCCCTCAGCTTAGCACATCGTTGTTCACAAGCTGATGGCTCTGTACCCCACACCCTAAATCTCAAAGCTTGCTTTCATTTCTATCTCGCTTGCTGAACTCACACTCCCAGAATCTAAACCACCACATTTGCAAGGTCTTTCTACCTCACCTTGCCCAACAGGTAAGGACACTGCAGGGACCTGCTCTGGCAGACCCCAGAGTCTGGGTGCTGAAGGAGTTTCTCTGGTAGAGTCGGGGACCAAGTATCTCTATAAGCAAAGTTGCAGGGGTAGCACCTGGTTTATTGTGAGGGCCTTGCTTGTGGCTGCCATGCACAGCCAAAGCAGGCCAGGAGAGCAGGAACAGAGCAGAGAACAGAGCAAAAGCCGCTGAGGTTCTGAATTCTCTATATTAAATATCTTTCCAGGTTGAATAGACCAGCTAGTACACTGTCTCATCACCACCAGTACCAGGAGGGAATTGTTTAATCAAGGGAGCTGCCCTCAGCTTAGCACATCGCTGTTCACAAGCTGATGGCTCTGTACCCCACACCCTAGATCTCAAAGCTTGCTTTCATTTCTATGTGGATTGCTGAACTCACACTCCCAGGATCTAAACGACCACATTTGCAAGGTCTTTCTACTTCCTCTTGCCCAACAGGTAAGGAGAGTGCAGGGACCTGCCCTGGCAGACCCAGAGTTTGGGTGCTGAAGGAGTTTCTCTGGTAGAGTCGGGGACCAAGTATCTCCATAAGCAAAGTTGTAGGGGTAGCACCTGGTTTATTGTGAGGGCCTTGCTTGTGGCTGCCATGCACAGCCAAAGCAGGCCAGGAGAGCAGGAACAGAGCAGAGAACAGAGCAAAGCCCCGGAGGTTCTGAACACTCTACATGAAATATCTTTCCAGGTTGAATAGTCTGTGTTAGACCAGCTAGTACACTGACCAGGAGGGAATTGTTTAATCAAGGGAGCTGCCCTCAGCTTAGCACATTGCCATTCACAAGCTGATGGCTCTGTACCCCACACCCTAAATCTCAAAGCTTTCATTTCTATGTCCTTGCTGAACTCACACTCCCAGAATCTAAACGACCACATTTGCAAGGTCTTTCTACTTCATCTTGCCCAAGGGTGCCTCGGCTGTTGCTACCTCCTGGGTGGCCTCAGGGTTTGAGCCAGCTTTGACCACCAAAGGGAGGGAGATTTAGGCAAAATCCACCTCCCTAACACCCTCTGAGGTGCCCCATGCCCTGTCCCAGCAATGGAGAGCTGTGAAGCTGCTCACGAGCACAGAATAGCAGGAGCAGAGGGATAAATAAGATTCAGGCAAAAATGCTCAGCAGTGCAAAATAAACGCAGCTTCGCCCCCCGCTCGGCTGGCGTCATCCCCGAGGGCTTCAATCTTCTCTGACTCTGCACTCGTAAATCTTGGCCGTGGTGGGTGTGAGACACACGGGGGAGAAGGATTTTAACTAATAGCAAATGCCACATTCCCCAGAGCACCTTATTTTGAACAGAAGCTTCTATTTTTGTTACCTGCTCTATAACAGGAGCTGCCAAACCCCTCCTGGCGCGCTCGCCGGTGGAACTGGAGTGTGTGGGTTTTATAACAAAAACGTGGCTGCACTTGTTTGTATTTCTCCAGGAGAAGGTAATTGCCACTAAATCTAACAGCTTTAATTCCCTGTAATAGGCTTTATTGACCTCATATCCTACAGGGAAAAGGCAAACTTAATTGCCTTTAAATACCTTGATTTAGTTTGTTCTCTCCAAGAGCAGAGCCAGGACTACAGCCAGCTCCTCCACACGTGATAAAGCTGCAGCAGACGGTCAAAAGGAAAAGGAGAATTAAAGAATAAATAGACAATATCATAAAATGTTTATTTTCTCGTAGTGTGCCAGGTTTTTGAACTCCACAAACAGAGTCAGGGGATGTTCAGGGGCTTTGCTGTGCCCTGGAAGAGCAGCATCCGTCCCCCTGTTATTCAGCTGAGGCCCAAAAGGTCCCTTGAAGCCCCAAACTGGCTGAGGAACAAGGCCAGGGAACCCTCAAATTTCATCTTTTAACCTTTTTAATCTTCACCTCATTTTAGAGTGTTTTGTTCTCTTTTTGGGCCAGAGGCTGAATTGCAACAGAGCATCATTTAATTACAGGGGAGGGCTGAGATAATAAATTTTAGATTGCAGGAGGGGCTGGAGGGCTGGGTTATGGTGTTTGGAGGCTGAAATGTTTCATGTCCTGCTTTTAAAACCACAATCAGTTTGCTGCTGTGATCAGCAGCTGGAGCTGCCTGTTTAGGGGAGGCTTTATCCTCACCAGGACTGAGCTGGGTTTTTCTCTGAAGAGCAGCCTGATGACAAACACCCAGTTTTACAGTAAATACCATCACACTCTCAGTGTTGAGGGTTTCTATTGCTTTTCCTTCCTAATTTGTGCTTCAGGGCTCACAGTGCGTGCCCAGCTCCTGCTCCTCGGAGAAGGGAATCACTGGCAGGGTTTTTGCAGGATCTGGAACAGCAAATGCCACTTTTCCTGGGCAGAGCTGGTGCCAGGGAGAGCTGCCCACCCTGCCCTGTCTCCGGTGCAGGTCCCACATGCCCCGAGCCAGCCCCTGGCCGGCAGTGAGAGCAGGAGGTTCCCCAACAAGCACAGCAAGAAGGCTCTGAAGGCCAGCCTGACCCTGGGCGTCCTCCTGGGCATGTTCTTCGTGGCCTGGCTGCCCTTCTTCATCACCAATGTGGCACAGGTAAGATCCCACAGGGACTTTATGTTGGGTTTCCAGAAGTTTTCCCTTTGGAATCCAGCTGGGTTCAATTGGAGGTGCCTGAAAGTCTTGCTGGACCTCTGGGACCGGGGATGCAATTTCCCAGGAAGCAACAGCAAGGGAAAAAAAATCCAAAGGGATTTGAGGGTTTCCTTTGAGAGGGGAATGTTGGTGTGCCTGGGAAGCTCCCGCGGGTTGGGGCTGAGGTGAGAGGATGGTAACACCTCCTGTGTCCTCCCCAGGCAGTTTGTGGCTGCGTCCCGGCCGGATTCTTCGATGTTCTCACCTGGCTGGGCTACTGCAACAGCACCATGAACCCCATCATCTACCCGCTCTTCATGAGGGACTTCAAGAGAGCCATGGGCAAATTCCTGCCCTGCTGCCGGCGCCCCCCGGAGCCCCGGCCCAGCGCCGTGTCCCTGTCCATGAGGAACTCCCACACCGGCCCCCGAGCCGCCGCCTCGCTCAAGAACGTGCTCACCCTGCAGGCTGAGAGCAGCTCCNCCAGCCCCGCCGGACCCCGGCGCTGCCTCCCGCAGCCTTTGGGACGCGGAGCCCCCGGACACGGAGCTGCAGCTGGGCACCCCCGTGGCCTGAGGGGCACCCCCGTGGCCTGAGGGGCACCCACAGGATCCCCCAGCACAAACCCAATGGGAGCTGATTTGCCACAAGGCATCTCCCGAATTCCCTGCCCCAGCACACGGTGCAGCTCGTGGAGGGGGTGGTGGCCCCGGGCACTGTCACAAGGAGAATCAAACCGTGCAGAGCCGGGTGTTGCTGCTGAATTCACCTGCCTTGTGTCTCTCTTTCACCCCTCCTGTGCTCACTGTCACCATCCCCTAACCCTTCCCGTGGCCTTTCCATCTCTGGTGAGTCTGAACCTCCAATTCCAGACTCTGTCTCCCTGACCTCAGAGCAAGGCTTGGTTTTGCACACACAGAGCTCATCAGTTTTCCTCCAAGTGCACCCAGGAGAGTGGTGGAAAAACATCCCGTGGCTCATGGAGAAGAGGCCTGGGGCTGCTTCAGCAGGAACAGTGAGGTTTGGGGCTGCTTCAGCCCATGGAGCATCAGCTCTTCCTGGAGCTGGAGCTGGATCTCCTCACTGGAGCCGTGTCTGTCTCAGGTTCCTGTCACACAGCGTGCCCCAGCTGGGTGGCACTGCCATGTCCTGTCACACAGAGCTGCACTGTGTGGCTGGTTTGGTGCAGAATGTCCCACATTGGGTTTCTGGGTGGTTTCTGGGTGGTTTCTGGGTGGTTTCTGGGAGGTTTCTGGGTGTTTAGGGGGTGCAGCTCACCGTGGCTCCGGGGGTGTCTCACAGTGGTAACGGGATCAGCTCCTCCCACAGCTCCATCCCTCAGCTCCATCCCTCAGCTCCCACTCCTGGCATGGGACAATCTCACTTCCCTCAGACAATCCACCCTGTCCTCGATGATGCAATTAGAAAATGCACTTTCCCCCCTTCAAGTAAGAATCTAAAGGAATATTTTATTTTAAATGACAATGCCAGCCCTCTTCCCAGAGCCATAAGCAGAGTAAATGGGACTGAGTAAATGTGACAAAGTGAGCACTTCAAAAAAATCAGTAAAACAAATTATTTTAGTAAATTCTTCCTCAAGTGCCTTTGGGCTGGCAGTTGGCTGCTGTGCCCTCCCTGCACCCTTCACTCCAAGAATTCTGCCTAATTCTAGGACTGTTCTGGAACTCCCTGATATCCCACTGGACACAGAGCATCCCCTGGATACAGGATGCTGGAAGAAGCAGACACATCCCAGGCCACTTCCAGTTTTCCTTCCACGTTGTCCATGGATGTTCCAGAACTGAAGAGGAGTTTGTATGACCAACCCAGCATTTCCTTGCCACAAATCCCTTGGGAACCAGGGATGACCACAGGATCAAACCTCAAACTGTTCAATGCATTTTGCAACAGATGGAGCTTGGGGCTGGTGTTGAGCACCCAGATCAGGATATGCATCATCCCACAATGGCTTTACAGAAATACAAGCTTGGACTACAACCTGAGTTAAAAAGGAGCAGAAAAGGGCACTGTGGAGTCTGGAAGTTTGTTAGGTACCAAATCAGCCTTGGGAGATGGACAGAGAGAGGGAGAGTCACCTCTTCAAGCCAAACGTTCCAAAGCAATCACTCCTTGCTGTCTCATCCAGGCAGTTCTGTGTCATCAGGAGTTTGCTTGTGGACAGAGCCTCAGATGAGCAGAGAAATCCCATCCCACCCCTGCAGCCCCAACACCGGCTGGCAAAGCAGCCCCATCCCTGTGGATCCCACAGCCAGAGCCTCCCCTCTCCACAGCCAGGCACTGCTCCAGGTCAGAGCTGGGCAGCTCTGACCCCCTGAGATCCTGGATTTAGGAACTGCCAGGCTGAATCCAAACCGTGGGGCTCTGCTGGGTCACAGCATCACCCCCAAACCTGTGTCTGACTCCCCCAGGAATAATCTGCAGGTAAGGTTTGCAGGGAGCTGGGAAGGGAAGAAGAGGGGGGATTAACGTGGCTGCTGGGTCAGAGGGGAGGAGAAAGGGGAGAACCCAGTATGAACCAAAACTGGAAGGTGCAATCCTAATACTTCCCCTCTCATGAGTCAACAGAGCCCCCAGATAGGGGTGGGAGAGTTTGAACCCTCCCTGTGGCAAAGCACAAAACCCCAAAGGTGCCCCAGATGGGGGTGGGAGGGTTTGAACCCTCCCTGTGACAAAGCACAAAACCCCAGAGGTGCCCCAGATGGGGGTGGGAGGGTTTGAACCCTCCCTGTGGCAAAGCACAAAACCCCAGAGGTGCCCCAGAGGGGGTGACCCGCCTGCCACGCTCTTGCCAGATGCACTTGCCTGGGCTCAGCAGCAAAACAGGCCAGAAAAGGGGATTTTATGGAGGATGTGGGTCATCTCCACAGGTTCTGGAGCTGTCCTGGCAGGGGATGTAGAGCTGTGTCCTTCCCTCTGCTTCAGGACTGGGGATGAAGAGAGTGGAGCCAAATCACTTCTATGGAAGGAGGTAGAAATCAAACAGATCCATGTTCATCCTGTGCCAAGCATTGGTTTTGTTCTAAGCCAATTAAAAATTTGTCTGGATGGGGCTTTTAATGCTGGAGATGTCTGTGGGACACAAAAGGAAAATCTCAGTGGGAAAATCTCAGCTGGCTTGGAGGAATTTTCATAAACCATCCCAAACCTCCTTGGTTTCCCTGCTGCTTTCACCCAGGGTCCCAAACGTGTTTCTAACAGGAACAGGGCCCCCAACACCCACCAGCCCCAGCATGGAGACAGGGAAATGGCCTTGGAGAGGGAAAGTGCCCAAGGCCTGCAGGAAATCTGCAGCAGGTGGGGGAAGGAAGCCTGGCAGCCTGAGCCTTCCCCTCCTGGTCAGCAGAGCTGGAGCAGATGTGGATCCATCTGGAGTGGGGCAGGTAGAGCCTGGAACACACCTGAGATACTCAAGCCAAAAAGTGGAAAAAGGTTTTTAATTTCTTAGTAATGAACCCCTCTCTGTGAAATGCTTAAAGTCCCCTCAGAGCCACGAGGTTCCCCCAGCCCCAGCAGGGACAGGGCACCCAGGGGTGCAGCTGCTTCCTGCAGGGATTTGGGTGGGATTGTCCCGGGTTCCTGAGGGGCAGAGCGGGATCGGGCAGGATCAGCCCTCCCAGCTTGGGGAGGAGCCGAGAGCGGCTGCTCCAGGCACTTTGGTCCAGTGTCACACCAGTGTCCCAGCAGTGCCACATCAGTGACACAGCAGTGTCACACCAGTGTCACACCAGTGTCACACCAGTGTCCCAGCAGTGCCACATCAGTGACACAGCAGTGCCACACCAGTGTCACACCAGTGTCACACCAGTGTCACACCAGTGCCACAGCAGTGCCACATCAGTGACACAGCAGTGTCACATCAGTGACACAGCAGTGTCACAGCAGTGCCACAGCAGTGCCACAGCAGTGCCATGCTGTTCTCAGAGGAGCTGGAAGCTCTGCCAGCTCCATCCCCGGCAATCCCCATGCCCTGGATGTGCTGGCAGTGGGTTTAGCTCTGGCTGAGCAGCTCTGCCCTACTCTGCCCCTCTCCCCACTGCCTGCTCCTTGCTGTCTGTGCTGTGGGAGTGATCTGGGCAGGCAGGGGAGGCTTCTCCCAGGGCAGAGCTGCAGGAATCCTGTCCATGAGTGCAGCAGGCTGGGACAGCCTCACCCCCAGCCTCACCCCCAGCCTCATCCTCCTCATTCCTGGTATTTTCCTCTCCCTGATCCTCGCTGCCAGCTGCCTGCTGGGATTTCTTGGCTTGAGGGGAAAAAAGGCTTCCAGTGCCCCTCTCCTCTGGTTGGCATTCCTTGGTTTTAATGCCCACGGCTCTTAGGATGGTGTCCATCTGCTTCATGTAGTCCAGGTGTCCTTTTACCTGCAGGGAACAGAATCCTGTGAGTGGGGAACCCACAGGGATCCAGTCCAGCCCAGTCCTGCATCCCAGCAGCCCCACTGCCTTGGGTTTGGCTCTGACAGGGGGAAAGAATGAGGCTGGAAAGAATCATGGAATTGTTAAGGCTGGAAAAGATGTTTATAATCATTGAGTCCACCATGCTGAGGCCACCACTAACCCATGTCCCCAAGTGCCACATTCAGATGTTTTTTTAGCACTTCCAGGAGTGATGACTCCACCACTGGGTAAATGCAGGTGTCCACTGATGAATTTGAATTGGGCACACTCTGGTGCTGGATGACTTTTCCTCCCAGATGTTTGAGAGCCTGGGCCTGGCTGAGTTCCACCCTCAAATCCTGGGTAAAGGAGGAGCTCAGCAGTGAGGAGAGACACCCAGGCAGGAGAATTCTCTTAGTTCAGTTGCCTGCTCTTGCTAAAGGTGTCCTCCAGGTGCCTCAGCTCCCTTATAAAAGCCAAGACTTTCTTATTTAAATTAGGACAGAGTCATTAAACCTCACACAGCTCCCGAGCTGAGATTCTCAGCTGGAATCTGCACTGATCCAGCCCGCCCTGTATAAAACCGGGAGCCCGGGAGTGATGGGTTCATAAAACAAATAAAGGTCACCAGAACGTGTAAAAACCCAGACAGTTTTATTGTTGTAAGATGAATTCCATGACAAGATAACCCCTGCTGAGATGGATGTTGTAAAGTTCCCTTCCAATCCAGGCACAGGAGGAAGGGAAATCTCTGCAGTTCTTGATGCTAAAGGCCACATGCCTGGAAAGGCTGAAATTCATTCCCATTCCAGGTGTCCCCAGCACTGGATGTACCAGCAGCATCCCCAGATAGTTCAGCATCTCTGGTAAACCCAATTCTTAGCAGTTTAAATCTTCCTCACCCAGCCAGAGAGCTGTGTTGGCCTTTTATTTTCCCAAACTTTGTTATAATTGTGTATCACTGTGGGACCCACCAGGGAATGGGACTGGGACACAGGTTCTGGGTTCACAGAGCATGCAGGGCAGGAAGACCCTGCCTTAGTTTATTTTCCCATATATATATATAACATTGCCAATGTTTACAAAACATGGTCCTGTGTTTACATTCACGAGCATGAGAAGCTGAACACTTCTCCTTTGATATGAATGCTCAGAAAACCAGGAGAAATTCAGAGTAATAATTGTGGAATTTCTGTGGCAGGGAATACCCATAACCTCAGCCCCAGGATTCCTGCTTCTCAGACACAGGGGTGACTCCCCAGGAAGGGATGATGATGATGATGGTAAGAGCTCTTCACAGAACTCTGTAAAGACCCTGGCCCTGGACCCTTTGCTCATCTTCTGCTTGCTCCTGCCTGGTGCCAGAGCAATCATTCAGCTGCCCCTGGATCCCTGGCAGTGCCCAAGGCCAGGTTGGACAGGGCTTGGATCAACCTGGGATAGTGGAAATGTCCCCGCCATGGCAGGGGTGGCACTGGATGGGATTTAAGGTCCCTCCTAACCCAAACCACCATGGGATTCATGGCTGTGCCAGCACAGGGTTCCCAGTACACCTCTCCCAAAGCCAAGGACAACCTTTCCTCCACACCTCCAATCCCCTGAGCTGTTTGTGGAAGCAGCTTTGGAGGGGCACATTTGGCTGCACTGAGGGCTGGGAGCAAACAGAAGGATTTCATCAGCACACCAGGAATACAAATATGTGACTTGAATCCACCCAGATGGCTCAAAGGGCTCTGCTGGATGTTTTGGAGAGATTAGTTAATTAAAATAACCATGGAAGGACTGGAGCTGTGGACATTGTGCTCTGGAAAACCCTTCTGCTGTTCAGTCAGGGGGGCTGGAGGATGGAATGAGCACAGCCTTGGCCAAGGTGGGCAGAGCCTGGAAGGAACTGGAGTTACTGGGAGCAGGGGCTGCAGGCTCCTGGTTTGCTGCACTCAGAACCTCTCCAGTCACACCATCTGCCTGCCCTGCCTTGGGAATTCTCAGCCTGTTCTTTCTGAGTCATCAGACACAGAGAACAGATTTCCTGTGCCACCCTAAGGACTGATTTTCATCACTCCTCAGTATCCAGCAGCTTCCACTGAAGCAACAGGGAATTCTCTTCCCTGAGCACCACGAGCCCTGAGAGATGCTGGGGATGAGCCATTCTAGGAGCTCATGCAGCTGAAAGAGAAGCTGAGACCTCATGAGAGTCTGTCCCTCCTGCAGCTCTGCTCAGTCTCTTCCAAAGAAACTCAAACCTTTCTCTAGGATAGCACAGGAGAGGATTCCATAAAGCTGGAGCAGAGCAATTCCTGAGAAGTGTAAGAGGAGGGAGGACTCTTGTCTGCTGCACTGAGCCACCAGCAAAAGAGCAGCAAACAAACTGCCCTGTCACTTAAAAGCCATCCTGGTGGGAAAAACCAGCAATTCCAGTTCTCCAAAGCCTCTTTTCATCTTCAGCCTGAATTCCTCTGTTGGGCAGATGCTACTGGAGATGGGAGGGGAACACCTACAACATTGTCAATAAAAACTTTAAAGGGAAATAAAGAAATACTTTAATATTTGTCAGAACAAAGTGCAGGGGGAATTTAGGACAGAAGGAGGAGTGTGCTCAGCACCAGAGCAAACACATTTCTGCTTGTGGTAAGGAAAGCAGTGGGGTGGGTTTATTGGGATTGTTTAGGTGATTTCTCCCAACCATCCTTGACTTTATGGTTGCTTTGACTCACTGGGAGCCACGAGCCAGCTGGCACTGACTGGTACTGCCTCTGGCACTGACTGCAGTGGAGAGGGAGGGAGGAATCCCAGGAGGGATCCCAGGAGGGATCTCCAGGGGACAGAGCTGATGGCTTTGCCCAGGGGGATCCCTCAGCCAGTCAGCTCAGCACGTTTGGAAAGGTTTGCAAGTCCAAACCCACCCAGGAGTGTCAAAAATGTCACTGAGCACAATCAGTGACGATTGAACTGCCAGGGAAGTGTTTCTGATGGATACAGAGGGTTAAGAATCCCAGCTCCATCCCAGTTTAACCCCCAGGAACACAGCGTGTCCGGGGCTGGTGCTGCC
The DNA here is from genome assembly GCA_013400215.1 of Cisticola juncidis. NCBI lineage: Eukaryota > Metazoa > Chordata > Aves > Passeriformes > Cisticolidae > Cisticola > Cisticola juncidis. The sequence goes on along the minus strand of VXBR01000350.1, from coordinate 52,224 downwards.
AAGGGGAGGGCACAGGAAGGGCCAGGGGAGAGGAGAATTCCCCACAATCCTGGCTCTGCCAGGACTGGGGCACAGGCACGACTCAGTCACAACACTGATGTGACAGCAGTGACATCACCGGGACAGGCTGGACACGGCAAGATAACACCACTGCTCATCCAGAGCCAAGAACTGCAGATCCATCCAGTGTCCTGCAATAAAAACTCCTCCACCCATCCCAGAGTGCACGTGGCTCCCAATGCTCTGCAGGGCTCTGGAGCTGCTGGGGCTCAGCTGAGTGTCCCTTGTCCCTCTGCTCCCTGCGGGCAGGGGAAAGACAGGGCAGCTCAGCTGAGTGTCCCTTGTCCCTCTGCTCCCTGCGGGCACGGGAAGGACAGGGCAGCTCAGCTGAGTGTCCCTTGTCCCTCACCCCTCTGCGGGCAGGGGAGGGACAGGGCAGCTCAGCTGAGTGTCCCTTGTCCCTCTGCTCCCTGCGGGCAGGGGAGGGACAGGGCAGCTCAGCTGAGTGTCCCTTGTCCCACTGCTCCCTGCGGGCACGGGAAGGACAGGGCAGCTCAGCTGAGTGTCCCTCACCCCTCTGCGGGCAGGGGAAGGACAGGGCAGCTCAGCTGTGCTTCCTCCTGCTCCCCCAAACCCCCCATGGATTCACAGGGGGGGGTCACTGTGGAGACAAGCAGGGAATGCACAGCTCACTCACACAACTCAGAATTTCACTGCTTTGATGTGTTTTAAGCCCATCAAGTCCAAAGAGCAAGCAAAAAGATCCCCTCAAGTTCAAACATCTCTGCAGAGCTTGGTTATTTCAGCAGGAGCAGCAACACCCTTGGAGGGGATCCTTCAGGGCTCCTTTTTGGCTAATGCTGTCTGTTTTCATAGCAAATGGTATTTTATGGGGGTGAAGGAGCTCCTGGAGTGAGCTGCAGGTTCTGGAGCTCCGTGGATAATCACAGAGTGAAACCAAGGCACAGCCAGCTCAGCCCCTCTGGGGATTGCTTTGTTTGCTCTCCCTTCCCAAAGCTGCAGTGAATTTGCTGTCCCACCTGCATCCAACCCTGCTCTGAACTGAACTGCCAGGTCTTGGAGCTGTCGGTGCAGAAGGGAAGAAACTGGAATGTCCCTGCTGCTTTCCAAAAACTCCTCGTCCTGGATGCTGCCTCTGAACCCACACAGCCCAAATGGTGGCACAGGCTGATGGGTTGCAGGGCTCCCAAGCTCTGCCAGGCTGTCCCTCAAGATCTAGCCAGCTCTGCCAAGCTGGCAGCTCCTCTGGTCACAGATATTCCCAGTGAAAGCCTGAATTCTGAGCCTGGCTACATCCTGCACGAGAGAGGGATCCACAGAATCCCAGAATGTTTGGGCTGGAAGGGACTTTGAAGATCCTCCAAGTCCACCCAGGTGGTGCCCAGGGTGCTCCAAACCCCTCCAGCCTTGGACACTTCCAGCTTCTCTGGCACCCTGTGCCAGGGCCTCCCACCCTCACAGGGAAGAATTTCCTCCAATATCCCACCCAACCCTGACCTCTGCCAGAGGGAAACCATTCCCTGCTTCCTGTCCCTCCATCCTTCATCCCAAAACTCTCTACAGCTCTCTTGGAGCCCCTTCAGGCCCTGGAAAGGACTCTAAGGTCTCCCTGGGATCTTCTCCAAGATTAACAATCCCAAATCTCAGCCTGGCAGAAAATGTCCTGAGTTTTCTCACAGTTTTCTGCAAAGCCCTGATGCTGCCTGGGCAGAGGAGCTGGAAAATCCAGAGACAGAGCAGATTGCACAGCAGGAAATGGAAAATATTCAAAATACCTTGCCACAGGCTGTGCTGAATGAAGTTAGAAGAGGAATAAAATTCTTCTGTTTGGATTCTCAGGAAACAATGTTTTCTCAAAGTGAGGACAGTGAATACATTCACTAATACAGAAGCTGAAATTACATGGATTTATTAAAAAAATGATTCAATTCACCAATTGAATTTGGCACCTGCAGCAATGGTGCATCCTGGGCACCAGCAGACCTTGAGAAACCAATAAAAATATATTTGAGAAAAAACTGATAGAGCTGAATTTATTTTGGAAATCCTGACAATGCCATTTGCATTATTCCTCTTTAATGTTTCCATTCCTGCTCTGACAAATTGAGGGAATAAAGACTTTCACTGCTGAGGCTCAGAGGCTTTGCTTCCACATCATCCCTCTGCACAATCACAGTCCTTGTGGACAGAATCAGGCACTCAATTCTTATTTTTCTTCTCATTTCAAAACTCACATGACTGGTTAAAGTCCTCCTTTCATTGCAGTGATATTTTTTGAGCCAGATTGTCATTTTTTCCTGCTATCATTTTTCAGCCACAACAGATTGATTCAGTCATTGTCACCTCTGGGGTGGTAATTGAGGAATGTTCCCCTCAGACACCCTCAGGCAATTCCACACCAAGGCAAGAGCATTTTCCAAAAGTTTTTTTCCATCAAGCTTTGATATGTTTTGTGATCAATGCTGAAAATTCTGAGTAATCATTGGGTTTTGCTGGATTATCCACTGCTGAAAACCTCTGCCAGCTTTACTCTCAATTTACCTTCAGCAATTCCAAGTGGAAGATGGAGAGGAGTAAAATACAGAATATAACAAGAAAACCCAGGAAACAAATGGAGGAATCAGGTTCTGGAGGTCTAAGGGACAAATGGAGAGCAGCTGCACATTAATGACAACAGGCAGCACAAAATTGGGAATTAATATTCTGAATTAGTCCTTGAAAGAGTTTCAAGGGAAATGTGCTTTCACAAATGTCCCTCTGCTGCCAGTAATGCCCTCCAAGCCATCCCACTGAAGGAAACTCTTCCACTGATTGTTCAACTGTTTGTGGAGCTGCTGTTGATTATTTTTTCTTGATGCTCTCCCCAACGACTGCCACTCGTTTATAAGGTAGCTACAATTAAATACTCATTTTTCAGTGCTGATCCAAGTGGAAATTATTTAAATTCGATGGTTTAAAGAGTGTTTTAAAAGATCGAGTATAAACTGTGCATATAATTATCACTGGGGAATAATCTGAACATAATGTCTTGGGCCACGGAGGACAAAAATTCCAAAAAATAAAGACTGGATTGATACACTGAATTGCAGAAAGATCTTAGGGGACCCAGGTGTCTCCACTAGAAACCACAGCAGGCCATGGAATTATGGAAAATTTATCAGGATTCCACACAGAACACTGAGATGAGGTTTGGTGTCCATAACCAGAAGGACACCTCAGGACCAGCCTGAAGCAGAGGGGACTCCTGTAACACCCAAAGGAATTGTCACCCCTCCTCTCTCCAGCTTGCTCCATCAAGACACAAGATTTGGCAGCTCAAACATTGCCATTTTTGCTGTTTTCAAACCAGGTTCAAGGCCACAAAACAAGGTCACCTAATTAACTAAAGGAATTTTTGTTGGTTTTGGGGACAATGACCTGTTCTGACTCATCCCTCATGAGCTGATGGCAATAATGTGTCTGGGCAAGACGTCTTGGGCATTTGGGGAATTCCAGGAGCTGTGAAGTAGTGTCACATTTCTCCTCAGCAATGTGATATCCTATAAATCCACCTCACAGGGATGTGCAGGAGGTTTAACCCCTCCCCTTCCCCCAGTGTCACCGGGGCAGTGACACTTTGTGGTATTTCAGTGACATTCAGCTCCTATCAATAATTCAGCTGCTCTAATTGCAGCATCTCAAACACAAAATGTGCACAAGGTGTCAGCAAAGTCAGCCTTCCCCTGATTAACACTTTTAATTGGCTGCTGCACTGGGATTTTGTTTCCATGTTAGCTGAGAAGGTCAGAACGGGAGCTCAAAGGGAGCAGGAAAATAACACAGAATCGGTGTTTGTGTTCCAGCAGAAGATGGGAAATGAAAAGCTGAATTTTCTATCCTTAATTCATCTGCCTGGGCTCTGGGTGGCTGATCCTGCAGAATCCAGAAAACTCCCAGTGCTTTGCTCCAGGAAGGGCTGGGGGAAGCTGCCTGCAAAGCCAACAGCTCCAGACCTGCCCACTGCCACCCAGGAAAGAACAGGGATGCAGCCCCTGCTGAACTGTCCCCTTTCCATGAGCAAAGGGCTCCAAGAGGGAATGGAAAACCTGTCAGAGGTGATTTGGGATGTCAGTGGTTGTGTCCCACAGGAGAAAGATGTGCTGGGATCACAGCTTTGCTGGCTCTGCAAAGGAACAGTGAATTTCCTCTGCTGGACTGTGTTTGATGGAAATACAGACCCCCCCTGAGTCACTCAAGGGTGGCTTTGGTCCCCTCAGCTCTCCTGAAGGAGAAGCTGCAGCCCCAGGAATTCAGCCTGGGGGCTGTGAACACTCTGCACACCCCACAGACCATGTGGGAATCCCCTGGGGAAGGACACACAGATATTCCTGGCACCACAGGAAAATGGGAAAATCCCTCCTGCAGATCTGCAGGAAACTGTGGCACTCTGCTGGTTCCCTGTTGTGGGAATTTGGGAATTTGGGCACCAGCCTTATGAAATAAGAGTCCTGTAAATGGTTTTCTCTGCCTTTAGAAGCAGCTGAGCATCCCTAGGCTCCCTCAAAGCCCATCCAGCTCCAGCAGTCCGTGTGTGCTTTGAGGTTTGTCAGCCACAAAGCAAAAACAAACTGCAGGTTATTAACAGCCTCATGAACACTTTTTTTGGGAAACCTTTTTCAGTTTCTTCCTCTGTTCTAACACTGACACCACCAGCACCTCTGCTTGTGTCCCAAAGGGAAAACCATTTTGAATATGTATTTAATGTGGGATTCTTGGGGCTCCCAAATCAACGAGGAGCACAGAAGATGAAGCCAGTGATGATTCCAAGGTGTGGGAGCCATCCCTGTGACCTCACAGCCAAACAGACAGATGGAATTGTTTCCACAAAGCCCTGAGGGGAGAGAGGCTCTCCCAGCTCCTCCTGCCTGAAGCTGAGTTCTGCTCCCAGCTCTGGTTCCTCTGATCCTGCCCTTGGGGAGGTGGCACTGCTCACTGGGAACAAGTGAAACAAAGGAGCAGTGACACACTGGCAACCTTGTTGTGCCTTTCCAACTCCCCAGGGTTCTTAATTAATCCACATTTTGTAACCACAGTTAATTCTTTGCTGCAAGTCTTGGGAATGCAGTGGGGAAAACCACAATTTAATGTGTTTGGAGGAAAAAAAAGCCTGACTCACCGAAGTGCCAAATCAGTTGGGTTTCACAAAATTCAGACTTTCCATCTGCACTGATGTACCTGACTGCCTGGAATCTGTCTTCCCCCATAATGGGAATTTTGGTCCCTTTTCTGAGAGCTGACAGGAGGGTGGATCCAGGTGGGGGGTTGGTCTCTTCTCCCAGGTGACAAGGGAGAGGACAAGAGGAAACTGCCTCAGTCTGAGCCAGAGGACATTCAGATTGGATATTAGGGAAAATTTCTCCTTGGAAAGGGCTGTTCAGCCCTGGCACAGGGCAGTGATAGAATTCCCTTCCTTGGAAGTGGATGTGGCACTTGGGGACACCGGGCAGTGGTGGCCTTGGCAGTGCTGGGGGAATGATTTGCCTCAGTGGTCCTTTGAGAGCTTTTCCCCTTCACCAATTCCACAATTCTGAGATCCATCCCTGCTCTCCACTGGACTCCAGCCAGGCATTCTCACTGCCTCTAAACCTGCAAGTTCACCCCTGATTTCTGCTGTGTGACTCTGCCTGTTCCTGACCTGCTGCTGACTCCTGAGCCTCCCTGAGGGTGCTCCTTGAGCAATTCTGCAACACTCAAATATTAATTCAGACCGCACTGAACAAATCCCTGAGAACAAACAGCAATCAGGATAATCCCCTGCAGCTCCACCACTTCCTTGGTCTCTAACAGGTGCTGTCAAATAAACCCACAGGATAAATCAGCCCCTTTGTACCCACGAGGAAGGGTTTTATAACTGCATTTGCTGAGTGGGAGGACATTTTTCTCTCTGCTTTTTTACTGACAGATAAAAAACACACTAATCAAGAGAGACATGAGATGGAGGCCTCAGAGGTGAATTCCTGTTTATATGAGGGCTCCAAATCCTCCACTCGTTGGAGGATTCTGGTGCTACCACTGGAAAGAGAACCAGGCTGTTTGGATCAGACCAGTTTTCATTATGGATGGAGCAGGAGATGCCAAAAATATTGAGAGTGCCTTCATAATATTTTCATGCTGAGCACCTTTGCATCAGCTATACTTTATTTTTCTATTGTAGCTTGTCCTTCTCCTGGCAGGACACTCACAGGGATCTCCAACAAGAGCACCTGCAGGGGTGGAATTGGTCTCCATAAAGAAAATACCTGTATTTCTATATAGCTCTAAATATCACTTATGTATTTTTCTGTTATGCTTCTTCACTATACTTGCAGCAAAATCCATCTTTGCTTTCTTGCCCCTTTAAAAATATTGCCCCTGGATTTTCCTTTCCCATTCTTGCTCCTTTTATTTCTAAAATGTTCACCAGAATGCACTATATTTCTTCCTGTGGTCTGGAAAATGGATCAAGGCAATGACACCTACTTAACATATATTTTTCCTCCCCAAAGCTTTGCAGTGAGATGAAGGAAGTGTCAATTCCTTCTGAAGGAGAGCAGCCCTGGGACTGAGTGCAGACACACAGCCCTGGGAGAGGAGCAGAGAGCAGCTCTGCAAACCTTGTTTATTCAGCTGAAATGTAAATCCTGCTCCTCTGAGGAGACTGGGGAGGCTGCTGGGATCCAGGCTGGATAAAGTGTGCAGGGCTCTGGGGGTTTCATGCTTCAGAAAGCAGAGGGTCATGAGGAGGGTCTCTGCAGAGAACACAAAAAGAGAGGGGTGACATGGACTGACTGACAGGAAATGTCACCCCAGTGCCACCACTTGGCATCTTGGGCTGTTTCATGCCAGAAACAGATGTCAGAGAGCCAATGAGTTCTGGCAGCTCTGGGATGGTGAGAAAATGGATGTGGGAGTGGGTGGAAATGCTGACAGCCCACAGAGATGGAAAGATGCATGGACCATGTTTAAAAGCCTCCACTGAACCCCTTCCTCCTGGAAGAACCTGTTTTGTTCCTCCAAGGGTCTGTTCCCTCTGCTCAGCACAAGCCCTGTGTGTGCTGCCAAGGGCTGTGCACAGCTCAGTTATCATGAATGAAAGGAGCTGAGAACAGTTGGGTATTTATAGACTCAGCAAGCTGCCGCTCCAAAAAATCTCAAACCTCTTCCAAGTGTAGCTCCAGAGCAACACTGACAGTCCCTGCCAGCTCGTGGGGACACTTGGGAAGAAAAGTCACAGCAGGAACCTCAGCCATTGAAGTATCCTGAGCTTTGTGCTGGGCATCTTCCAGTTTGCAGAGGGTAAAGAATAATTTCAAACACTAAGATGTGGGAAAAACACAACGGCATGTCCAAGATTTCTGTGGATATGGATACACAAGATAAGCTCTGCACAGTTTTCTGTGGAGGAGCTCACCTCTTTTATGGAAGAGATGTGGTGATGAGTTTAAGATAACTGAGTTGAATATTGCCAGATATATGGCCAGCTGTTCCAACAGTGGCTTATCACTAATGACACCAGATAGCTTTGAGGAAGCTGAAAGTTTCCCAGATCTGCCAGCCAATCTCTCCCTGTTTCCTGGAGACACACACTCCAAAAAGGCAGCAGCACCTGGCAAACCAAGCACTGCTATCACAGAGCTTCTGTAATTCCAGCCCATTTCCAGCTCCTGCAGTCCTGGGGACCAAGGTACAAGGGCCAGGAGCCAGCTCTGGCTGAACCTGAGCAGGGAGGGGAGGAAGGCTCCACCAAGATAAGGCAGGGGTGGCACCGGCTGTGGGCGCGTGTTTGAGAGCCACGTTTGCAGCTGCTGATCCCAGCTCCTGGGATTCACTAAATCCACATTTTCCAGCTGCTGATCCCCCAGATCCACACTCAATCCACGTTTCCAGCTGCTGATCCCCAGATCCACACTCAATCCACGTTTCCATCTGCTGATCCCAGAATCCTGAGATTCACTCAATCCACGTTTGCAGCTGCTGATCCCAGCTCCTGGGATTCACTAAATCCACATTTTCCAGCTGCTGATCCCCAGGATCCACACTTAGTCCACGTTTCCAGCTGCTGATCCCCAGGATCCACATTCAATCCTTGTTTTCCAGCTGCTGATCCCCCAGATCCACACTCAATCCACGTTTGCAGCTGCTGATCCCAGCTCCCTGGGACTCACTAAATCCACGTTTTCCAGCTGCTGATCCCAGCTCCCTGGGACTCACTAAATCCACGTTTTCCAGCTGCTGATCCCAGCTCCTGGGATTCACTAAATCCACATTTTCCAGCTGTTGATCCCAGCTCTCTGGGATTCACTCAATCCACATTTTCCACCTGCTGATCCCCTGGATCCACACTCACAGGCCTTGGGACCAGACTCTTTCCAACCCAACCATTCCATGATTCTGTGACAGCAAGGCAATTCTTGAGGAGTTATAGCATTCTCTGTCTCCACTTTGAGGTATGTCAGAACCAAAAAACCCCAAACATATCCACAGGAGAGGCAGATTCTCATTGTTCTGCACTAGTTGGGCCAACAAAACCCAGAGGGAAGTGTGGATAAGAGCTCTCTCAAAGGCAGGAGAGAGGGCCAATGTACCCAGAGCCCCAGCTGGGCTCTATTCAGCCCCCAGCTTTCCCAGAGCAGTGAGTGTGGGGTTAGAGTGCTGCAGGCAAAGAATGATGGAGAAAAAAGGAGAATATGAGAACTCACCACAGAGGAAAGGTCCATGTTCACCATCCTCCTGTCATCCAGGTCGACTGGCCTGAGGCCTGCAACGCTGAGCTGGACAGAGGAGGTTCTGTAAACAAAGCTCAGCAGCCAGTCCCCCCTGGAAGCACAGAAGAGTGGGAATCAATCCTGCTGCCCAACCAATGCCACATGGAATCAAAGAATTCCAGAACAGTTTGGGTTAGAAGGGACCTTAAGCTTATTCTGTTCTACCCCCTGTCATGGGCAGGGACACCTTGCACTGTCCCAGGCTGCTCCCAGCCCTGTCCAGGCTGACCTGGAACACTTCCAATGTGTCACTCTCAGACCATGAGAGGAGTGGGAATGCTGGGATCACAGCAGTGTCTGAGCCAGGACCTGCTGCAGCTCTGTGGGATGCAGCAACCCCATGAGGAATTTTTGTTTTTCTCGCGGTAGCTTCAGTCGGTCTCGGCTGCCTTGGTTGTTCCTGGGTAGGGGTCACCTACAGACCCCCCCTGCCCAAGCACCTCTGGCAAAGCTCCCAGGCACAGGCCACACTCAGCAAGCTCAGTTACGGTGATCTACAGCTCTTAGCAGGGATCAGCTCTTTGCAGGGATTCTCAGCTCAGGAGCTTGCTAAGGTGCCTTGGCAGACACAGGGAGAGAGAGGAGAAGCGCTGGGTGAAGTTCCACAGATGATCCTTTCTTGGCATCCTCCATGAAGGGTTTCAGGGACAGCTCTTCCAATGAGCTGGGGAAAAAGTGGGGTTTTTATAGAGTTTTGAGAAGTGCTCCAATGGTGTGAGTTGGTGTACAAAGTGACCTGTGGTCTGACAGGGAGATAAGAGAGGGTCTGAGCATGGGAGAAGGGTTATTTTGGTCACCATGACCGGGCATTTCTGCCCTTAGGCAACTGACAGCCAGAGAGGCCTGCTGAGCCTCACACTGCAACAAGGAATCCCTGCTGGATCCAGGGCAGGTTCCTGAACTGCATCCTGATCCATGCCTGTGGTCTCTTTATCCACAGTGAGTTTAAAAACCTGACCCTTCTGTTTATTTCCATGTTTGTTTAGGGATTGCACATCCATGTATTTCACCTTTTTCATGTACTGATAGGTTCTCCAGCCCATAAAGCTGTAATGATGATGAGACCTACAACACTGATGTTGTGACATAAATATTGACTGTGAAGCTCCTGGGAGTGCTCCTGATTTATTGGTACTGTAGAAATACAAGGCTTCAGTGAGAAAACCAGGAAGAGTTTGTTCCTGCTCTAAAGCAGTGCCATAAGTCACTGTGACAGTTTCAGGGTAGACTGTGGCATGAGGAGAGAAGGAAACAGAGAATTCTTCTGAACTGAGCAACAGAATAAAAATCTGGGAAGCAAAATGTTGCTGTACTCTACAGAGGAGATTTAAATGGGACACAAATTTGTGCTCTGTGATGGCAGCACATGAAATGCTCCTGGCACAGGTGCCCATTCCTGGCTACTCCCAAATAATCCACACTAGGAGTTGAGGGTCTACACAGAGCCCTGCAAACCCTTTACAACCCATTCCCACTGCTGAGCTGTGGGGTCTTGCAAAAGCTGAGCCAGTCCAGCTGGTCAGGGTGAGGTTTCCCATTGGGAATTTGCATCCTTGCTGTGGGAGGGGACAGCTCCAACAGCTCTCACTCACCCTGTCCCCTCATATTCCAGAGCCAAAAGGAGAACAAGGACTGAAACTCAACCACTGGGCTCAAATCTGATCTCACAGGAATTCTGTTCAGTGTAATCCATCTGATCTAAATAGAATTACTCCTGAAGTGACAGAACCAGGCCACCATTTGTACGAGCAAGGGACCAGAGAAATCAGAATCAGGTGATGCCTCACCACAAAATGTTTATATAATCTCTCTCTCTACCTCAATCCTCACAGAAATTCCCCAAATCTCTCAATTCCCTCCTCTAGCTGCTCCTCATATTACCAGAATAACCCTCTACACACACACACACTGTATTTTATTCTAACAGCACAGGCAGGCTTAGAAACTATAACAAGATCTTTTTTTTGTCTCTGTGTGTGTTACAGGAAATGGATACACCGAGCTTTGTACAGTGAAATTTCTTTTTGTAGAATGCAGAGATGAACAATATTTTCTGGGTAAACTCAGTTATATGCAATAATTTCTATTATTTATGGCTTCTTGGAGGAACTCAGAGCACTCCCAGGGAGGCAGCTTTTCCTCATGGCACAGGAAGAAACACTGCAAGTGGTGTTTGCATCCAGCACCCCTGAAAATCCTGGGATCCAAAGAGGACAAAAGCAACAACTTTCAGCCTAGCTGAGAGATAGGGTTGATAATTTGTTGTTTTAAGCTTGAATACTTTTAATTAATTCATTTATTTATTTTTTCTAAGGTCAAACACTCTGTTGGAATCACAGTAACACTACTTCCCTACCTTCCATGTATCCATGTGGATTTGTACATGGAAAACACCACCAGAATTTCCACCTGCCCTTGACCCCAGGGCTCACAGCTTTATAAACTGCCTTGACTTGCAGGTTCTTTGCTAATTTTCTTGCCTGGTTATTTCTCAATTTATTTCCCCCTGCTCTTAGTCTTCCCTGCTCCATTCCTTGGTTTTAATTTCCCTTTATCTAATTGTGCTGGTAAGCAGTGTTCCTGCCACAATTATCTTCCAAGTCACAGTCATTAGGTTTGAAGCTGTCACTCGAATATTTAATGGCTTTTCTGAGATTGCTTCAGCTGTTTGGGGCCTCTGAATCTCCCTCCTCTCACCCAGCAGCTCCCATAACTCTGCACAACTGTTGTCTGCTTTTATTTCTAAAATGTTTTTAAATGTAGTTTTAAAAGGTTGGTATTTGTTTTGAAGGCAGTCTTTGTATTCTTTGTATTCTTTGTATTTTAGTATTTAGTGAAAAGAATACTAAATTGAAAGAATACTAAATTACTAATACTAAATTTACTAAATTTGCTACAGCTATTCCAGCTATTTTTCTTTTGCAAGTTAAATATCTTGTTCATTGGACTATCTCAGCCAGAAACCCACTCCAGATATAAAACCTTTCAATTTGCTTGAGCTCCTTCCCTTCCATTGTGATTTTCCCATCTTTTCCCCATAAGCAGCCACGCGTGAACTGCATCTTAAAGCTTTTATAAATTCTAATTCCCATTCTTTAGGTCAGCAAACTTTGCTGCATTTACAGTCCTTCACTCAAAGATGAGATTTAAAGGGGTTTCAGAATATATCAGATTACACAACAAACACACTGGGCCAGCTTCAGGCTGTGAGTGGTGGAACACTGTCCCTCTGTCCCCACTGTCCCTCTGTGAACAGGAGGCTCCCAGTGGCACCAGGAGCCAAGAGCTGCATCAAACAGCCTAAAAATGCCTCTGGAGCTGCCTCTCCAATGGATCTGAGGGAGGATCACCCCTCAAGTGAAGACTGTGGATTTTCTGCTGGACTAGGGGTGATGAAGCAGAATTTGGCTCGAAAGGTATTTAAACCTTGGGTTTTTTCTGGTTTTCATCCTCTCCTAAAAGAGCCAAGCTGCGTTCTTTCTCTTGGAAGAAAAATTTCTCCACCAGGAGTAAGGAACCCTAACCCTAACCCTGGAGGGAGGAGGCTCTGGCACTGCTAAATCAACACTCACCAGCCCTTACAAAGTGTTTGAAAGGACCAAAGCATTTCCAGGCTCACAGGGCTGGCACTGAGCACACACTGACCTGCAGAAACCATTTATGATCCTGCCTGACACCACCCTGGTGAGAGATTTCCAGTGCTTGGCTTCTCCTTCCACTGGAGCTCCCAGTAAAACAACGTCTTCAATGATCCCTTGGGAGTCTGTCAAAGCAGAACAGTTCAGATTTAGATGGATCAGAAAATATTCTTAAATGAGGTGTGTTCAGATGTGCCCTACAGAAATATCATCATTTAGGTGGCTTCAGTTTGAAGGACAGAAACAATGGAAAGGAGGATCATAAATAAAACTTTGCATACATCTCAAGTGTCTACAATTCACCTGGAGTCAGTAAATGTGAAAAATTGAGATCCTCAGACAGTGCACAGGACCAAGCTGATGGCAGGAGGGAGAACTGGCCTGGCCTCTGCCCAGAAAGATCCTGTTCAACCTCTGGAAAGGCTTGGAAACCCCTGGAAAGGCTTGGAAATCCCTGGAAAGGTTTAGAAACCCCTGGAAAGGTTTAGAAACCCCTGAAAGGCTTGGAAACCCCTGGAAAGGTTTAGAAACCCCTGGAAAGGCTTGGAAACCCTTGGAAAGGCTTGGAAATCCCTGGAAAGGCTTGGAAACCCCTGGAAAGGCTTGGAAACCCCTGGGAAGGTTTAGAACCCCCTGGAAAGGCTTGGAAACTCCTGGAAAGGCTTGGAAACCCTTGGAAAGGCTTGGAAATCCCTGGAAAGGCTTGGAAACCCCTGGAAAGGCTTGGAAACCCCTGGAAAGGCTTGGAAACTCCTGGAAAGGTTTAGAACCCCCTGGAAAGGCTTGGAAACCCCTGGGAAGGTCTTTGTGCAGGCTCACTGATGTGGGTTTGCACAGAGCTTTGAAACAGATGAAAGGTCTGAGATCCCACAGAGTGAGCAAATGTCACACACGAAGCATAAGGAAACCCTTCCCAAAGCTGATGCTATGAAAAATGACCTGAACATGTAAGAGGAAATCCCAAATTGTTAACAGGGACTTGGAATTATAAAATGGAGCACTTGCCAATATCCAGTGAAGATCTATCAATCTGGTTTCATTTCCTTCTGCTTTAACCTGAATGCCCAGGGCCTGATTTGCTGAACAGCAATGTTGACTTTTAAGCATAATAAATCCTCCTCACTTATCAGAGAGCTGCAGCTGGGCAATTTCAACAGGAATAATGATGGAATGAGAAATACTGGGCAGCTCTTCTACTTTCCTGAACTCCTGAACAATATATCAGTATCTCCCATAAATCTTTGTAAAGAGAGATGAAGCCTCTGATGCCACAGCAGTTAAATGGAAAACTCATGAGCAGAACATTCCAAATCCATGTGCTGCACCTGTGGGAAACCAGGCTCCACAGACCTGAGCTAAACATTTGAGAGAGAGATGCTGCTTGGGAACTTTTTAAATGTAAATCACTTATTTTCCTGATAGCAGAAAGTATTGGAGCTGCCTGCAGTGCCTGCATCCTTCTCCGCAATGTAAATCCTGACAAACCCAAATGAGCTCTCCTGGAGTTATTTCTTACTGCAGAGCAAATTTTGCACCATTCAAAAGGAGCAAAGGGCAATTCAATTTTGTGAGTGTAATCTGTGAGTAATAAAGCCCTGTTCCCATAATTATGGATAATCAAAAGGAAACCCAGAGTCTTGCTAACGGGAAGCTCGTTCCAATCACGATTCTAAATTCCATGTCCATGGTGTGAGCCAACTGAATAAACAAGCAGCTAATTCATCAAAATACTGAATATTTGGGCAAGGTGGTGGAAGCTTTTGTTTCTCCAGCTCTTTGTTTAGCTTATTGCTTGCTCAGAACAAAAAAAAAAAATTAACCTTGGCTGAAAAATGCTCATTTGCTTTCAGTGTTGACAGGATAGAAACCTGGGAACAGATCACTGGCCTGCAGAGCAGCTGATGCTCGAGATAAATGAAATGTATTTCACAATTTGTAAATCTTTTAGATGATGAAGAATAAAAAAGTCTGCCAAAGCAGTGAAAAAAATTATTTAATTAACCTTTTAGCCTCATAGAGAGCACCTAATGAATAAGAAGTTTCATAAAGGAAAATTTCCAATCAATTCTAAGCAGGTGAGAACAGAGTGAGAATGAGCAATTCAAACTTGATTAAGTTGATTTCTCCAGAATATTTGTGGAAGAAAGAAGCTGTCCCAGAGGCTATAACCAGTGCTGGGAGCTGGGCTTGGCTGTGCCCTTGGGATGCAGCTCCCTGGGAAAGGAGAGCACCTCAGCACATCAGTGCTGATGTGGGAGAACAGCTGGAATTCAGCTCCAGCTGTGTGCAGATGTGCAGGGCAGGGCTGGCAGCAGTGTCCCCACCCTGAGCACAGCAGGGACACTGGTCACAGGAGCTGTGATCAGTACCAGACTCCCAGGGGGTGACACTCCTGTCACACACAGCTGGCTCCCAAGGTTGGGTCTCTGGCACTAACAGCCATTAGCAATTTGCATTAGTGTGCTAATTGCTGATTATTCACTGAAATGCATGGGAATCACAATGAGGAAATCACAGCAATGATCTTCCCACGCAGCAACGTGGCTCTGTCTGAGAGTTTATTGACTCCAGCTTCTGCCATAATGTCATTTTCTGGAAACCTGCTGAGCTCTGGCTCCCCCAGGGATCCGTGATGAAGCACCCAGAGGTTATTCCAGTGCTTTGCAGAGAAGCATTGAACAGTCTGAGCTCCTGCCAGGGTGTTCCCTGACCAATCCATCATGAGCTGTTTGTCCTCAGGAATGTCACTGCCATCTGGACACAGAGCCCTGCACGACAGGGCCGTGTGTTCCTCTCGTGTGACACATCCAAGGCCAACCCCAAATCAGTCCCAGCCCTGCTCCCTCTGTGGCTGCCTCTGGAATGTGGCTGTGAGAACCTTGGCAATCTGTGCTGAACATGCTGCTTCTCATCTCACAAACAGCTCAGCCTTCAGAACTCAATTAAGGACCTGAAAAATCAGAGTATGGTGGGAGCTGTGCTGCTACATCACCACAATGCTTGGATTTCTTTGGGGTGGCAGCCAATCCTCCAGACCCCAAAGGGTTTCCTCCCTAAGCTCTGGGCTCGTGCCATTCCAGAGCCTGTAGACTGAAATAAAACCCTGGAAATTCCTCAGCCCTTGACATTCTCAGGACACAAAAAGTGTAGCTCTAGGGCCAGATTAGGATCTGGGTTCTGGCTCCAGTAAGGATTATTCTGGATTTGATTAGATTTATTTTGAGAACAGAATTCCTGCATTTGAGGACTTCTATCTTAAATCAGAAGTTAAGTTCTGGCTCACAGCTGCCAATCCTGACCTTCTCCACCCTCACTTGATTCTGTTCCCACCTTATGGGATTTTAGTGGACATTTTCCTTTACAAAATTCCCTATTTATGATTTATTGTGAAGCTAAATAATTAAAGAGTTAAATTGCTATGTGGGGGGAAGGCAGGCTGCACACACTCACTGCTGACTCAACTCCAAGATGCAATTTCCATCAACTGATCATAATGATTTTACTCTTTTTTTTCCTCAATTAAAAATAGAAGTCTATTAATAAACAGAACCACAATGGGTAATAAATTGGCAGATGGTTTTATACTTGACTGTGAGGGAAAATTACCATGAAAATAGCAGATGACAGTGGCATTTCAGTGACTTGAAGGGAAGGCAGGACTCAGGGAATAATCAGATATGAGAGCTGCAGAGAGCTCCCAAGAAAGGCAAAGCATCCTCTGCACAGGCAGCTCCAGGCTGATCACAAATGTCACATTTTGTGTTGTTTACAGACCAAAATGACCCACTGAAACCCCTTCAAGATTTTTCCTGCTGGACTAGGGGGGATGACAGCAGAATTTGGCTCCAAAGGCATTTAAACTCAGGTTTTTTTTCTGGTTTTCATCCTCTCCTAAAAGAGCCAAGCTGCATTCTTTCTCTTGGAAGAAAAATTTCTCCACCAGGAGTAAGGAAAAGAAAAGAAAAAATGCTTAGAAGGTGAATGTTACCTTTTTCCTGAGCCATTTCCTGCAGGCAGAAATAAATGACTCTGGCACCCAGGCTGAAGCCAATCAGTGTGACAGGTCTCTGGCCCTGAGAAAGAAGGAGAAAGAGGAAAAAATATCACCAAAAGGTGTTTTCATTGGAAAGAGAGACTGGGCTTGGGATCCCTGAGAGCCTGAGACACAGAGCACCTTTGCAGTTTGGTCAGTGTCAAACAGATCAAGTCTCCTCAAAGTTATGTCCAGTTCAATATGGAGAATTCTACATATCTGAGTATTTTGTGTTTTGATCTTCAGGAAATCAAGTGAAAAAAAAATCTAATGATCAGAAGTTACAACAAAGTGGATGTTTCAAACAGAACCCAAACAGATGCTGTAGTTGATTTGAAATTTCCAAATTAAAATTTTATTCAAGGAACAAAATTTTCCTAGAAATGTTTCAATACACAGAAGAAGAAGCCATAATACAAAAATACTGCCCACTTCCAGATTTCAGGCTGAATGACAGCAGCAGTATGTGATGGTTATAAAAAAATGATGTGGCTTTTAAGCTTCCAGCTTTTATTTTGAACAGCCTAATAAGATTTTCTGTAAGATTAAAGGGAACCTAATCCCAACATCAATGAAAAATGGTGTTTGTAATATCCAGGGAGCAGGTGTGTGATGGACACCCCAGACATCTCATTAACTGGTTTTAGACTCTCCAGCACACTGGAATGTGTTTTCACAACAGCAAATGCTTAACAGGCAGGAACAAACTCTTCAAAGCAAAAGAAAGGGTTTGTATGAAATAAATTATTGAGTTTTCTAGGATTGGGCTTTTATGAGAAATCAAGTTTTCTCTTCCTGTGCTGTTCCACCTTGCTGGGACACAGCTCTGAGCCCCTTGGGCTCCTCTATGATCAGCAGTGAGACAACCACACAAACAGCAAAACCAGTGCTGGCCCAGCAAGTGACAGCAGCACTTGGGGGGCAGAAATGCCTATTTCAAGCCTTTTCAGAGGGATTTCTGGCACTTCCCCTTCTCTGCAGGCAAAGTCAAGCCTCACTAGGCATTGGCTGCCACTCACTTTTCTCTCAGGTTGTTTTCCTGGTTCCTCTTAATGATCAATAAATGTTTTTATCATTTTGTATTCTCCTTTCCTTTTCACCATCCTCACCTCTGACTTCCACTGGGTGAGGTGGCCTGGCTGTGCTGTCACATGGGCAAGCCACAGGTCATTCATGACCTGGAGCTCTTCTTCCTCATTGAGAAAAGCTTTAGGTTAAATGGAACAAATCTCAGCAGGATTTCCCTGATCCACTTGAGACCTCCTCCTTTTCCCCAGTGAGTGAGATATCTGCTGGTCACAGGCAGCACTCTCTGAGTTTTTGTTTTATTATTTTTGTCTCCCTAGAAAGATACCACAGAACCAGCAACTATAAAACTTCACCTCCCTGGGGCAGTTCCCTTCCAGCTGATATTCCTGGGTAACTGTGGCCTTACCTCTCAGGGTTGCTGTTCCCTGAGATTCTCCTCGGGGTTTCTGTTCCCTAAGGTAATAAGGTTTTCTCCCAAGGTTGCTGTTCCCTGAGATTCTCCTCGGGGTTGCTGTTCCCCGAGGTGAGAAGGTTTTTCTCTTCTCTTTGCCCTGAGTGTTTCACACCAGANACTTTTTATTGACAGAATTTTACCAATGCCCACTGCCTATGCTAACATGGCATTTCTACTCTAAACCAATCTCTAAAATCCAACTCAGCAAAAGATGGGGGACGAGAGCAAGAACAAGGAGCACAGGGGCCACTCCCCAATTCCTCCAGCTTGTCTCTTCAGCCCCATATACTAAAAATCCCAGATTCTACATTTACATTCTATGATAAACTAAATACTGCTTATTTTGAATTCTCTCAGCTTGTGATTCTTCATCCACTGTGGGCATTCACTGCCATGGCAGGGATCAGAGGCAGTGTCCTCCTGGGCTCTGTGTGAGGCTCTGACCCCCCTGTACAGACCCCAGACCCCCTGTCCGGTCCCCAAACCCTCCAGGGTGGCCACAGGGATGTTCCGGACTCCAGCATTACCTGCTGCCTGCTGAGCAGGATGTGTGCCAGGTGTTTGCCCACCTCAGCAGAGCGGTGCAGACACACGCCCCAGGGGTTGTCAATGACACTGGCAACAGTCAGGAGAGACGCTGGCCAAGTCAAGGCTGTCACAATCCCTGGAACACACAGAGCTTTCTTAGAAAACATCAAAATCAAGAGTTCACTGAAGTTAAAGGCCAAGTCTAGGAGCTTATGTCATTTCCAGCTCTCCTTTCCCAATAGCCATGCTGAGAAATGCTTTGCTGGAGTTGAGATAAGAAAAATGTTTTGGCCCAGGGGATGACTGTAACTGCGTGTTGGGGTGTTTCTTTACAGCTGTAAATGTGTAATAATCTGGGGAAATGAGCAGTCACACGTGAAGGAAGCTGTTTCCAGCTGTTACTTTATCAGGATGATGCAATGACACGGTGGCTCAGCAGTCCAGGAAAGCACAGCTGAATTACAGGTGTGGGAGGGGAGGTGCTCAGGTCACCTCTGCTGGGCAATGCCAGCACTGCCTCCTCCAGAACATTCCTGCTTCAGGAAAGGTCCTTTAACACCCAAACTGCACAAGAGGTACTCAAGTGTTGTTATGATTTTCAGACAGCACAGGAAAAACAACATGATCTCTATGATGGTAAAAATGAGAGTAAACTTTATTCTTCTAAATGCTACTTTTATAGAGTAGTTTGGTACAAAGAACATGATTGGTTATTCAGCACTTACACCTTTTTGTAAATATGTTTTTCCAGTAAACATGCTGGAAAAACTTTACTTGTGGATGGTTTCTCCTTCTTGAGGTTTGTTTGAATTCTTCTTTAAGATTTTTTAAGTTAACATGAGAAAGTTGCTTGTCTGCTTTTCACACAGACCCTGGCAGAGCCTGAAGCCTAAATTCAGACCATTGTCAGCTCCCCACTCAAGCAGGTCTGACAGGATTTAGTTTCTTACCTGACAAGACAGTGAATTTGAGGGCTTCTTGAGCCATCATGTTCACAAATCCATTGAGCAGGGAATCCAAGGCATTGCCAAGCTCCATCAGGTACTTGGACTCCCAGGCCAGGCAGTACTGCTCACTGGAGTGCTGCATGCTGCTCCACGGGGCTGTGAAACTCCCTGGAAAGGTTGAAAAGGTTAAATTCACATTTGGAGAGAACACAATGACTGATTCCTGGCCAGAGGAGCCCCACAGAGGATCAGAACACTGATCAGGACATTGGAATATTTCAGCAATGCTATTAATGACAGGTAAACACTGAAGGGCAGAGCAGATCTGTCATCTTAATTAATTAAAAGCCTTCCTGTATTGTTCCTTCCCTAAACAATGCAGGTCAGGTTGAGATCAAAGTGATACAAGATCCCCACAGTCTGTCTTATTTGGGGACACGTGGATTGGTGACTACTGCCACCTCCAAAATCAAAAGGTGGCAAATTCCATAAAATTCCTATCAGTCCCTCTGTTTGAAGGAGTGTGTACACAGAGACACTGCTGTGAGGAGGAAATTGGATGACAACCCTAATTTTGCTCTTTAAAACATTCTAGCAGATTGCTAGTTATGGAAGAAGAATGTGTGTCATCTGTAACTCCCTTTTAAGGGCAAACAGACACAAAAAGGTTCCTGGAGGGACCCACTTGCCTCTCTAGCTGTGCCTGGGAGCCCCCCAGCCCTGAGGATTTGGACCTCTGGTGAGGTCTAGAGAGAAGCCAAAGCACAGCCCTGCAAAGTGAGAACTTTGTGACAGCAAACTCAGCCTGGCAAGTGACAGGAGGAGACATCCTTCTGCATTAATGACACCCAGAGTTAATTATAGTGCTTCTCAATAAACTGGCAGCTGTTCAGTCAGGTTGCTGAGCACATTAGCAGACAGGTGACATATTTTATATGACAAGCTACACTGGAAAATAAAGCACTACAGACCTTTCAAGGTTTGCACTGTAAGTCACCTCCACAGTGCTGTGCTTAACAGGATTTACTTGACAGAACTTTCTTGCCAATAAACCTCATTAGCTGGCAGATACAGAGAGAGCAAAAACACACTATTTTCTGTTAATTCCTGCAGGATAAACACAAGGTCTCAGAGACACTTTGTGCTAGGGATGGCAATCATCTTCCAAACAAACCTTTTCTGGCAAAACCATGCAATAATTCCTAACAACAACAATCCTGCTATGGCTGCTCCCAGACCTGCTATCACCACCAGCTTTATGTCCTCTTTTATTCCTCTGCTTTATTCCTCTGCCTGGGATTGCAGACTGGGTTGCAAAGTCTTATGGTGAGAATTGATGTGGTTCAGTTACCATGCCATGGTGCTTTGAGAGCACAAACACAGCCTGGAGTGGGACAATGTCGGAGTCCAGGACATCCCTGTGGCCACCCTGGAGGGTTTGGAGACCGGACAGGGGGTCTGGGATCTGTCCAAGGGGCTCAGACAGCCTCACACAGAGCCCAGGAGGACACTGCCTCTGATCCCTGCCATGGCAGTGAATACTCACATGCAGGAAGAATCACAAATCCTAAGAATTTAAAAATAGATAGTAGCTAGTTTGTTATAGAATATAAATATAGAAATTAGGATTCTTAGCATATGGGGGTGAAGAGACAAGATGGAGGAATTGGGGAGTGGCCCCTGTGCTCCTTGTTCTTGCTCTCGTCCCCCATCTTTTGCTGAGTTGGATTTTAGAGATTGGTTTAGAGTAGAAATGCCATGTTAGCATAGGTAGTGGGCATTGGTAAAATTCTGTCAATAAAAAGTGCATTTTGGACAGGGTTGGGTCAGGGGTGCTGTACATGAGGTGTGGGGCTCTCTGAGCCGCCCAGTCCTGCTGTGCTGGGGATGCCCTGCAGAGCTGAGACAGAACTGAGATAATGCCCCTGCCAGGGAGGCCTGGCAGAGCTGAGACAGAACTGAGATAATGCCCCTGCCAGGGAGGCCTGCAGAGCTGGACAAGAACTGAGAGATAATTTAGAATAAACAGCCTTGATAACACTGCTGGACTCAGCCTGTCTGCTCTGGCTTTGGTGTGAAACACCCAGGGCAAAGAGAAGACTGAAAACCTGATTACCACGGGGAACAGCAACCCCAAGGAAATCCCCAGGGAACAGCAACCCTGGGGAAGACCCTGATACCCCAGGGAACAGAAACCCCGAGGAGACTCCCAGGGAGAAGCAACCCTGAGAGGACACAGCCCTTGGAGCTCCTCTCAGCTATTTCATGATGTTCTTACCATATTTGCCAGTGCACAGCCATCCAGTGATTGCTATGGTGATGTGGAGCTGCCTCCCTTCAGTCAGTGGGAGGAATTCAAACTCTTCTATGGCTCCCACACGTTTCTTCATTTTGTATCCTACACGCAGCCAGGAAGAAACACACGGCTCAGAGATGGCACAGAAAGGACACCCTCTGCTAATAGCAGGAGTTTGGTAAGAAAATAATTGGATAATCTGGAGAGGGTTTATTTTTTCCTCTCCAAAACCTTTCAGTCAGCCCATGCATTACTTATAGCTTGGTAAGGAGCCACCATGATCTTTCTGAGCTTGTGTGATCTGAGGAAATCCAGCAGAAAGGGATTTTTTTAGCTGTAACAGCTGCTTTTCTCCATGGCAGCATCTTTCTAACCCAAAGCAGCAAGTTTTCATTCCCTTCATTAACCACACACCAAATATTCTTTCCCTATTTGGTCACCAGGGGCTACACAGTACCTTAATCAGCACTGAGACAAAAAACCCTCACAGATCACACCACAAATGGCTTCCCTCACTCTTCAGAGAGCTCAGTGGGGTCATTAACTGTGTTTGCAGACAGGATCCTGTGCCCCAGTGGCTGAGAAGGATGAGGTCACTCTCTTACCAGTCAGACCAGCTCCTGCTGCTCCAAAAAGGGATGCCATGACAGCAATGCCAGCAGTGGATCCCAAAGCAGCTGCTCCAGCACTCCCGATGATCGTGGCAGCTCCTGCAGCAACCAGAGGGGCAGCCAAGCCTCCTGTCAGACCTGGGGATGCAGCAGGAGATATCACCAAAATATTATCCCTCAAAAATCCCAGGCAGGCATTCCCTGTGCTGGGAGAGTGCTGCTGCTGGAACAATGAAGGGGTTTCCTGAGACCCTCCCCAGGCCCTCAATCTCTACCCAAATTATTTGGCTGACTCCAGAAAAATGAAGAATCATTCCCAAGTCAAAGGAAGATTATGTGGTGATTGGGGTGAACTGTGCTCTGTTTACTCAGGAAACATTAATCTAATCTCCCACTTTTTGATTTCAGAGTTGAAGATCCGACCCTCTCATAACATGAGAGCAAAGGAAGAGAAAACATTTTTAATGCTGACAACCTCACTTTAATACTTCCCCCAGCCAGTGAAGCTACACTGGGATAACTTTTCATGTTATTTTTGTGGGGCTGAAAATACCTCTAACTCTTTCCTGATTATTTTTGAGGGGCTGAAAATGATTCTCTTGGAGTCAGACCTCTCTCTGTCCCCATTTTGTCCCCAAAATGCCAAGGGCAGCCTCACCAATCACTGTTCCACCCCCAACAGTGGCCAGACCAATCAGCAGGTATCTCTTCAGCTTTTTCCTTCTTTCCTTCTTTTTTCTTGACACTTCTGCAGTTCTGTGGGGAGATTAAAAGCACAAAAATTAAGGGAAAAGTCCAATGGGTAACAGTGCTGCATCAGAATCTGCTTTTATTCTCCTTGGTGTAACTTCCCTCTCAGGAACAGTAAAAAGGAACATGCAGGTGTGGACTGTGACAGCACACTGAGATTTATGAGCATGGATTTAGAGATTTAAATTTAATGGATTAAATGGACAACAAATTTAAATTGAAACAAATTTGAATTGAAACAGATTTAATTGCTGACAAAAGCCAACAGATATTACTTACTCAGAAAACCCTTCCTAATAGGGCTGAAGCTTGTAAAAAAAAAAAAGAAACAAAAAGTCAAAGGCATTTCATTAACTATATGTTGCCTAACTGTCCTCAAAAAGCACAAGAAAGCTAAGAAGAAACAGGGGAAAATGTTTGAAATAAAAGGGAATAGGGGTAATTTGTGCTAACAATCAGAGATGCAATTAAACTGTTTTCCAACAGCAGTGTTTACTTTGAGCTGCTTTCTAATTGCACATCACAACACAATAATATAATAGGAATTAAACAGAGTCATCAGTGTGCATTTAAGCTGTATTTTAACAAGAAAAAGGTAAATAAACCTAAAAGGAACAAATCCCACTTATTAGCCACTACTTTTGACTTCTCTCCAGTGTTGTTGCATTTTCTCTTACAAGAAATGCTTCGATTTCAGAGGGAAGTGGGAGAAACAGAGGATACTGGAATAAGTTATTTCCAGAGGAAGGTTCCCTCTGGCCTGTTTGTACAGCAGTAAATCCAGGCCTTGAGACATGACAATTTATCTTGCTTCCAAACTTGGAGATTTTCCCTGTTAATCCTAGCCTAATTTTGGATTTTCGTTATCCATATAATTGCTTAATCCTTCCTGGAACCCCCTAAGCACAATGTAATTTTGACTAAGACAATTTTACACGAGTCCCAGACAATCTGCAGCTTTGTGAGGCGCAGCAGGAGGAGAATGGAGCTCAGTGGGTGAAATCCCTGAGTCACTGCTCTCACTGGCAGAACTCCCACATCACAGAGATTTTGTCTCCACAGAGACTTTCCAAAAAACCACTGCTCATCACCTCCTGCAGCTGCAAATGTGGTGTCTGCAGAGAGCAACACCCCTCCAATGTCTGCAGAGAGCAACAGCCCTCCAATTTCTGTACAGCCACAGCCACTTTACAGCACCATGGGCAAAGCAGGGATTGGATATCAGAAAACCATGGAATCATTGAGGTTGGAAAAGATCTCCAGGGCCACCAAGTCCAAGCTGTGTCCAATCCCCACCTTGTCACTGAGTGCTACCTGCAGTTGTTTCCTTGGACATCTCCAGGGATGGGGACTCCACCACCTCCATGGGAAGACCCTTACACTGCCTGGCAGCCTTTTCCATGAAGAATTTCCTCCTGATTTAACCTGAACCTCCCTCTGGTGCAGCTTGAGGCCATTTCCTCTCATCCTTTCAAAACGCTCTACTTTGTGCCTTAGTCACCAGTCTGAATGCTTGGATTTGGATAAAATTCCTCCTGGAGTTCTTTACTCAGCCAGGCTGTTCATACCTGAGCTGGCAATGCCCAGCAATTTCTGTTCTACATGAGACTCATCAGCTTTTACAGTCTCTGTGTCTCAGGGTGAGAATAATGACAAGAGAGCTGGAACATGTCTAACCTGGAGTCAGTGGCAATAATGAGCAGTTTGAGTTATGTGGAGAGAAAGAGAGTGGCAGATAAATCCTGCAGTAAATAAAAGGAGAAGTTTTTCCTGTCACTGCTTCCCTCCTGGAGCTGCCAGCAGCTGCTCCCTAATGGCTGCTCCATTACCATTATCACTGCATTACCAGCCTGCTTTTATCCACTCTGGTAATTAACTGCTGCTCCTGCTATTCCTCTACCCTCACTGAGCTCAGATGTGCAGCTTCTTGCCTGAACCAAAAAATTAATGTTCAGAGAGATTGTTATGGGGAATTTCGGGTCATTTTCCAATAGAGAAAAGTGGCAGGAGCACACATTAACAAGCAAATGTTGTGATGTTTTCCAATTTCTTACAGAACTGTGTACAAAAGAAAGGTTGTCACCTGCAGCTCAGAGCACACTTGCTGCAACTAAAATGGATTTAAGTGGTTGAAGCATTATTTTTTAGAGGACTGTACATTTAATCTTGTAGGTTCTGGGTCTCAATCCAACATATCCACAGCAGCAAAGGCGGGAGCAAAACCTCCTGTTAAAAATATCAATAAAAACATCTGTGCAGGAGCTGCCAAACCCCTGGTTGGTTATTTCTGCTCCAAAACATCTTGCTGGTCAAAGCTGGCAGCATCCCAAGCACAGGATGATGTTCCCAGCCCCAAAACCTGTGAGGTCAAGGTGGTGACAGGTTTATATTTTGCATCCTTTCCCCATTGACTCCTGACTTCAAATTAAAGAAAGGATCACCAATTCCCCACATATCTCTGCCTTTTTTTGGCACAGCAATAACAATGAGTTTTCACTGCAGTCTTGGGCTCCTCCCATAGGAGGATTTTTCTTTTTCTTTTTCTTTTTCTTTTTCTTTTTCTTTTTCTTTTTCTTTTTCTTTTTCTTTTTCTTTTTCTTTTTCTTTTTCTTTTTCTTTTTCATCCAATATACATTTACTCCCATGGCTGCAATTTGGGCAAAGGACAAGACAGGAATCCCTGTCTCTCTCCACAGCACACACAGGAACGCCACTGGGCTGGCAGCAGGGTTTGAAATCCACACTGTTTTGCTGTTATTTTAATTTAATTTAATATTTAATTTAATTCTTTTGCTGTTATCAGACACAGCTTAAAGGCCCAGCACTGAGTTTGTTTCCACAACCTACAGCAAAACAATCCCCAACCAATTAATACCAACCCTTGCTCCTGCACACCAAATGTTTAGCAGTCCACGATCTTTGATATTATTCTGACTTTCCCTTTTTACAGTGTGCTATAAAGTTAAGCTTTATTTACATACAGCTGTTACTGGAAGTTACCCAGCACATGCTGGACCCCATGGCAATACCTGAGCTGAACCATGGCAAGGGTGTTGATTAAAGCTTCATTAATGCTCAGGGTAATCTCAGAACTCATTTGCTGAGTTGACAGATGAAAATATTTCCCTCGAAAGTCCACTATGGACAGGTTAAGTGCCTTAAATACCACTAAACTGTCACACAATTCCTGCCTGATGAGGGGAATATAAAGATACATTTCTTATAGATTCTATGTTAATAACATAGAATTCTGAGCCAGGTCTGTATATATCTGAAGATTCTGTTGCCCTCAGAAATCTCCCTTCAATAGGAGTTATCCAGATGTCCCTTAAAGATGCTTAAAGACAGATCCAGACACAATGAACAGTCGAGGATCTAATCCTGATTATCTGTAGGAAGTTCTTTCTGCAAGAGGCAGCTCTATCTGAAGGAGACAACAAGATCTTTGTGATGTATTCCTGCAAAATCTACAATCTCTGAGAGGCACTGGAAAGATGGAAGGGGCAGCTCAGTGCAGAACAGCCTTTACCAGTGTGCAAGGCCAGGTCTCAGCTCTGATTTTAAGAATGCTGAGCTTTTCTGCTTGTCAGTGCTACGAGGGCTCTGCAACCCTAATCAAGCCATAAATGATTACAGTAAGAGCCATGTGGGGAATAATCACAGACTGGACTTAGGCACAAGTAATTACTGCTAAGTTTTTGAGCTCTGGCAGCGTCTTTTGATCCCATATCAACCCAAATGTTCTTACTCTGACTCTTCCTCTTTTTGTTCCTTCAGGCTCTCAAGCAGAGACTCCTCCAGGACTTCCAGATCTTCCAAGGGAATTCTCAGCAGCCAGCTGACACGGCAGATCAACACCCTGGCTCGAGCATCATAGGATCCTTGAAGAGAGAAAAGCCCAGGAAATCAGTCTGACCACACACTTTAGTTAAGGAGCAGAGTACTCAAGGAATGTGTCACACAGCAGCTCCTTCCCCCACGCCCTTTTTTTCTTCCAGGGCTGATAAATGGAAAATCCTTCTTCCCTGCAAACAGAGCCACCACACCAGGCAATGCCTCTGTGGCAGGAAAAGGATCTCAGAGCCTTTGGTCTCCATCCTCTGTGGTGGAGGCCTGCTGGCAACTTTTCTACAGAGAAAAGCTGCAGCAGGACCACTGCTAACTGGAAATATCAAACATTTCTGTGTGGGTAACTGGGCACAGCCCACCTTGACTGCAGCAGTCCAGGAAAGTGGTATTTTGTAAAAATGCACCTCCAGGCAAAAGCTTTGTCTTCTTCTTTGGTGGCAACAAGAGGTACTCAGGAATGTAAAGCTACGCAGCAGCTCCCCCAGCAGCACCACGGACAAATGGGAGCTCTGCTGGAGATGCAGGAGTGGACAGAGGGCTCAGACAACACCAGACAACACAACTGATTACTCCTAAATTTGTCAGCAGGTGTTCTTGAAGAAAAGACATCCTAAATGTAATAGATTTTAAATTATTTGTGCCAACTCCTGCTTTTTTAATATGTTTCAGCAGCACTTACTACTTCCTGATTGGCTTTTATAAAGGGTTCTTGGTGCACTCTGGGATGAAAAACACAATTGCTTTTCTCAGGGTCAGTGAAGATACCAGCAAGACCCAATTACAAAGAATGTCTGATACCTGTTGCACGTAGATCAAATATGGCATTAGGCAATTTATCAAGATTGTTTATTTATTACCATCATTAGCAAGATACCAAGCTAATTCCGTGGCCTTTAATGACCCTCTTGATCAGGTTTCTGCTTAGTTGAGAAATGAGGACAGGATTTATCTTTACTCCTTCCCGAAATGTGGCACATTCTGGAAGTCCATGCAGGTATAAGGAGCCTCCTTATTTTTTTTTGTGTCTGCTGACACTGCTGGGCTCCTTCCTCACCAGCCTGGTGAGGAGGCAGAGAGGTTTGGAAAGATATTTCTCCTAAATCCCAGAATATTATTCACAGATAAGCGGTTTTGCAATAACTGACTTGTCAATTTTCCATGAAAAATAAAGCAAGAACAAAACGTGTTTTGTTCTGCAGTGCAACAGGCTAATCAGCAACCAGTGAGTTCTTTCCTGTGAGAACATGTTAAAGCACAGAGATTTAAAAGATGCAAGTTGTCATAGAATCCAGGCTTTTAGAAATGAACATTCTGTTCAGCAGACAGTCTTTATTTCATTAATTTTATCAGACTAATCCATGTAATGGATTGCAAGCCAGAGAATTGTTTTATGTGTAATATGAGAAAAACACATTTATTTATAATGGGCTTCACAAGACACAGTGGACACAGTGGAATTTATACTCTTATTTTGGTTTTTTTTTTCTTTTTTAGACAACCAGCAGAAAATATTTTAGGCTGAGATTTTCATAACAGCTTTACTGCCTTTCTAAAGGAAGAGGTCACCTGCTTCCCTGGAAACATTGGAGAAAAACCTCCCCACTCCACCAGCATTTCCATCTGCTTGCTGATGCACGGTGTGTGAGGGTAAGGAGGTGAAGAGATGTTCAATTTTGGGTGTTATTAACCATTCCTAATAGAAGAGTTGTTTTTCCTGAAGGGGATACAGGGAAGGATTGTGCAGCTTATACCAGAGAGGAAACTGAGATGAAATAGGACAGTGCCTTTTTGAGCACTCTAAAGTATCAGATGTAAACTCAAATATATTATCTTTACAAAGAACAAATGCTAAGTAAACTCACCATCTTGAAGAGAGAAGGATAAAAGGTCCTAAAAGAAAAAAAAAAGAATATTCCATTTAAAATTGATGATGTAAGTTTGGAGGGATCGAAATAGAGGCATAAACCCCATCAGGCTGATTGAATTACTGCAGCAGCTCAGTTCATAAGTGGGAAGCAGAAAGTTACAATTCAGTGAGGCAGCACACAGCAAAACCAGTTCAAAATTCCCCAAAGGCCAGTACAAAGGGCTGGACAGACACAGACAATGCTTGGTATATGCTGAGGCATCCCACATTTTTTGTTATTTTGTTATGATCCTGATCTTACAGCAGACTTCAAAGTTTGGAGGAACAGGGCTCTAATCCTCCCACACTAATGCCTTCTGCTCCCTACAGTCATATATACTGATATATGCAACATCACTAACAGGTCTGAATGTTCCTCTAATGGCCTTTATTTTCTTTGGGAATCTAGGAGTTCATAGCTCTAGGCAGTAGGGCTGAACTGGCACGAAGTTCTTTTGATTAAGTGAGTTAAAAAACTCAGAATTTATGATCAAAATTGAGGGACTTGACTTCTGTGTTGGCTCTTTACCATAAAAGAACAGAAAAACAAATCAATTCAATAGATGGTTTCTATGGATAAATCCATGAAAAAGAGGTCAGTGTTTTTACAACTGTGTTTTCCTTTTATTGCCACTGGACAAGTTCTAAGCTCTTTATGTGACTGCATTAAGCACCAGGTCAGTTGAGCTGCTTCCCTCTCCTACACACAAATACAGCACAGCTGAATTTTACAGGGAATCCTTTCAGCCCTCTGGGAACACAAAAATGCAGCCAAAGATGTAGGAGGCTGCCAAAGAGTTTATGATTATTAGTCCTGTAAGCTCCCAAGCACAGCTTGTATCGTAAAAACTTCTCTAATCTGAGAGAAGTGCAGAATGCAGAACAAACCATCCTGAACCAGCCACAAGAGGGACAAACTGCACACTGGTGGGATGTGGGAATTAGAGGCACCAGTCCAGAGGAGGGGTGTAACTGGTTTCCTAAAGCCTGAGTACTGCTGTGGGAGAACAGGACATCCCTCTGGCAGCCCTGGAGGGTTTGGAGACCGGACAGGGGGGTCTGGGACCTGTACAGGGGGTCTGGGACCTGTACAGGGGGTCTGGGATCTGTACAGGGGGTCTGGGACCTGTACAGGGGGGTC
>VXBR01000350.1:7392-17590 GCA_013400215.1 Cisticola juncidis | reverse complement strand
CCATGGCAGGGATCAGAGGCAGTGTCCTCCTGGGCTCTGTGTGAGGCTGCCTGAG
This sequence comes from Cisticola juncidis, assembly GCA_013400215.1. Classification (NCBI taxonomy): domain Eukaryota; kingdom Metazoa; phylum Chordata; class Aves; order Passeriformes; family Cisticolidae; genus Cisticola; species Cisticola juncidis. The sequence continues at coordinate 17,535 of VXBR01000350.1, read as the reverse complement.
CCCCTTGGACAGATCCCAGACCCCCTGTCCGGTCTGCAAACCCTCCAGGGTGGCCACAGGGATGTCCTGGACTCTGACATTCATATTTTAATAAACCAGTACCTTTGCTCGTTTTCAGGGAACAGCCAGGCCAGGGAAATCCCACAGAGCGCCGCGTACGCGAATCTCCCGGGCTCGCCCAGGCGCCGGCCCAGGAGCGCGCTCGGCTCCTGCTCCCCATGCTCTGCCTCTCTCTGCAGTTCCACAGCCCGGCCTTTCCTCTTCTCCTCTGCAGCCATCTCCACCTGCAAGTTCAAGGAGGAAAAAGCAGCAAGAAAAATTAACCCAACAGCAAACAGTTGGAAACCAGGAAGTGAGGAGACAACTTCGTTTTTACTGCCACATTTGCTGCCGGAATTAAGTCAAGTCTGACCAGATCTAGCCTGTCTATCACCCCCAACACACTGCTGTGAGCAAAGAAGACACAGAAACAGGACACAGATGAACAGTTCACCAGTTCTCAAGTGTTTTGCACAAAATTAGATGACAATAAATATTTCATCCTGCAAAAGGACAAGTTCTCTTTGGGAAGCAAAAGGACTGGGCTCTATTCAGGCCTATCAGTCCCGCATTTACTGCAAAAATAACACGAAAATAAAAGCTCTGCACCTGGTACATGGACCAGTACAGCTGCCTGGGAAATAATTTTCCTCTCATCCTCAGCCCAAATTGCTCCTGTTGGTTTTGCTGACAGCATTAGGAAAGTTGAGTCCAGCTGCAGCTTCTGAGGACTTTGATGTGTCCCAGGTCATTGCTGTGCTTGCTTGTAATATTCCTCCCCTATACAACCTGCCACTGCTCTTTCCCTAAAAATAAGATCCCTGCACCACACAGACCTTGAGCTGAGCCAAGATATTATTTTTTAGAGTGTAGCTGTGCACACTTCCAACTGAAGGGCTTCCAGTTTCTGCCCTGATGGTGTCAGCAGCAAACTGAGACCTTGGGCAGAGGTGACAACAGCTCATTTCAAATTCAACCTGGGTAACAACCTGCTCCAGGGCTCACTTCCATCACCTGGAATTTCTACTTCCTTGAGTATTTTATTCTTAATTTCCTTAAGATCAAATCAGTTTCTAGGGGGCCGAAATGACTCACTTCATTTTATAGTTCAAATTAAAATGTTTCCTTTCTTCCACATCCTGGCTAAATAGGAATTAGGAGCCCGTGACACTACAAGAAATTCACAGGGGATGCAGACACCATTTATGGATTCAGAGCCCTAAAAGAAAGAACTGCAAAAGGAGCTGCTATTTTAAAAGAAATTTTATTATCTGCACACTACCTGTCATGGTCCTTTAGGAATGGTGTCTGTCCTGCCTTCCCACTCTGAAATCCTAAATATCCAAACTCCCAGACCAATTTTCCTAGGAATAATCTAATGCTAAAGTTTCAATAATTTTACAGTTATTTGCCATGTTCGCTTACCTCTGGGAACATTATGGGAGACAACACTGAAAATAAAACCCTCTTCCCTGATAGATTTATTGATTTCTTAGACTCATATGAAAAGTGAAGCAACTAAAAAAGATCCATGAGCAGTACAACTGTTTAACCTAATTTCCTAATAACAAGAAATATGGAGCAATAATGGAGCAACACCACTGTGGCTCCTGACATGCAACAAATAATTCAGAGTGCTGAGCAGCTAAAATACCCAGAGAAAGTTTCTGGAAGACTTTGCTCAGAAGATGCATATAACTCCCTCTACACAGGTATCTTTTTTCCTTATAAACATGTGGGAAAAACTGGGCTTGGGATTTTTCAGACATATAGCATAAAAAGAAAAGGGCAATGTATGATTTACTAAATAAAATGTGAGCCAAGAGGTTTTGCCACAAATCCAAGATAAGAGCAGTGACAGTTAGAAATGTATTCCAGAAATTTTTTATTCCAAAAGTTTTTAAATCTCATGGCACTGGAATTCCCATCCCTGCCTTGAACAATGCAGTTCAGCAATCAACAGCACTGCCATAATCTGAACTGGCACTTGAAAGAGAATTTTTGATCACTTCCAGCTCTCATTTTTCACACAAAGCCCTTTGTTTTCTTGAGAGATGGTGAATTTTATACAGCAGCTCACACAATCCTGCTTGGAAAGCAGAAAGATCGTTCCTTTGGGGATCTAAAGCTGTACAATACATATGTCCTCTGCAACAAATAGAGACAGGGTGGCACCGAGTTTGTCCTAAACTGTGACAAAAGCAACCAAATCATCATCTCCACACCTCCCCGAAGTTAATGAGTCGTCTCATTAACTTCAGAGAAGCGGTTGTAGGTAATTATTCAAACGGGGCTGGCCAAAAAGCTCCGTGTAAGGCACAGAGGGGACAGCACAGCCCAGCTGTGGTTACACATTGCACACAACGCTGTGACTGTGGAAACATTTGAGCAGAAGAGATTTTTTGGGACCTGCACATGGGAGTACCACGGCCTCTGTTATTAATCCGTATATATCAGGTATGAACACAGAATGCCACTAATTCAGTTCTCAAGTGCAAGAACACATGAACGCGATATGGATAGGCCACAGGGATCAGAACTGGAGGGGACAGGGACATGGAGAAACTCAAAGCTTAAGTAGTTGGAAAAGTGAGCGTGTTTAATTCAGTTAATCATACGGTGTGCACAGCAGTGGCTGAGAAGCGATGTCCTCAGTGAAGCGAGCAAAGCTGCGAAGAGGAATCTGAGAAGCGTGAAGGCACCAGCTGAGCTGGGGAAGCTGTGAGGGCGGGCACCGGCTGAGCTGGGGAAGCCGTGAGGGCGGGCACCGCCACAGCTGCCCGCGTTCACTTTTACCCAAGTCGTTCACGTCTGAGGTCTCTGCTGATCCCACACGGGCACTCATTTACGGAGAGCGGCGCTCCCGGCCCCGCTGCGGGGAGCGGAGCAGCGGCCGGAGAAGGGAGCGGCCTGAGGGGACGGTCCCGCCCGCTCGTCCCTCAGCGGCGCTGCCCCGCTCAGCTCCTCTGCCGCCCGCCCGGCCGAGCCCCGGGCACCGGGAAGGGAACACCGAGCACCGGGAAGCGAGCACCGAGCACCGGGAAGGGAACACCGAGCACCGGGAAGAGAGCACCGAGCACCGGGAAGCGAACACCGCGACCCGGGAACACCGAGCACCGACTACCGCCGCCGGCGCCCGCCCCTTCCTGCCCTGCCCTGCCTGCCCGCCCGCTCTGTGCCGTGGCCGCAGCCAGGTGCACAAGGGAGAGCGGAGGCTGCTGGCCTGAGGGGATGGAGGGCGCTGAGGGGATCACAGAATATTCTGAATTGGAAGGGACCCACAGGGATCATGAAGTGTTAACTCCTTCAGTGAATGGCCCTTAGAAGGGATCAAGCCCTCGATCGCGGTGTTGTCAGCACCATGCTCCAGCCGAGCGAGCTGACCCCGGATCACTGAGGGGATGTGAGGGGTGAGGGGATGGCGGGGATGAGGTGATGCTGCCCAGCCCCATTATCCATTATAATCCCCTCTCTTTGGGCCACAGGGTATTACCCAGTCACTACCCAAAATCAGGAGCTAGCCAGGTAAGGTAAGCAGGGCAGGGGACTTCAGAGCTAAAACTTTCTTAACAACACGACCAGCATGAATTAAACTTGAGAACAAGCAAATCCTTTACCTTTTGGAATAGGAATATAATCCCATTAGCCTTTTCCTATATAAACTTAATTGCCACTTCAAAGTCTTGCATGGTTATTGAGCCTTATTTTGTCAGATGAGAATCAGTTCAAAAGATACCAGATCCCAGAGCCTCATGACTGCCACAGCATCTGTGAACTCTGAATCCCCTGGGTGTCAGTGGCTCTCAGGCTGAAAAACATCTCAGTGGAACTGCTGGAGGAAAACTTGGAAGGTGCTGCTCCATTACTCTGTGGATCCACAGGGATTCTTTCAGAGAGCCCGTCTCTCCCTGGAAATCACACTCCTGTATGCTGCCCTTTCCTGTTCACCTTTTTTTTTTTGGCTCTGTAGAAAGTAGTGTGATAAAACAATTCTTTTGGAAGGGCAGAGTGAAGCACAATCAAAGACTTTACTGATCATGTTCATTCTGTTTGCATTTCTTCACACCCATGTGCTGAAAACATTGATGGTTTGGCAGGATCCCTTGTGAGTGATCTGTTCAGGCCAATTTTAATACATTTGTTAGAGACCTTTACAGTACCAGTCACCTACTGGTGTTGGTGAAGGGAACTCGACAAGAACATTGTCTATGAGCTGAAAGACTTGCCCAGTGTTTCTGAAATTATTTTCAGTGCAGCTAAATACCTGGTCCAGTCTTTATATTTGGAATAATATAGTATTTGGGTTTAAAACTACCTGCCTTTTTCCCATCTGGAAAGCTTTTTTCTGGTTGGTTATTAGCAAATGTCTTATGTATTCTGCAGTAAGACTGTTGCTGTCCAAAGAGATGAGAAAACCCAAAGGATTGAGCTCCCCTGAAAGCTCCCATTCCTGGCTGGAAACAAACCTGTGTTTTCCAAGACTTTAGGAGCACAAGAGCTCCTTCCCTCTCAGTCTAATCTGCTTTATCTGCTGTGAGACACTCTGTGTATTTATATACTGAGCAACTGCAGGACATCAGTTTCCATTCTTATCAAACACAAATATTTACCTGATCCAAGGTCTCCTGAGATCCTTGACACTCTTAACCATGCAATTTAACTAGAGAAATCTATTTTTTTTTCTCAGTTTAATTTTAGTTGGTATTTTCTTAGCAACTAAGTATTTTTTTAAATGACCTAACCCTCCAACACATTACTGCTTTGCTTTACTCACCAACTCAGCTCTGCAAACTCCTAAATACACTTTCTCAGCTGCAATTCTTGTCAAAAAGAAAACTAGGAATTGTTTTGACATTAATTGTCCATGAGGAATTGAAACAAAGAAGTCAATGAACAATTCATATTTAAATTTAATGAGACATTAAATTTAAAAATATCACACATGGTGTGGCGCAGCAGTCAGTGGATTTCTGTTTACCTCTGTGAGCAGCTCCAAGGGCAATGTAAAGGGGGCAAGGAGAGAGGTCCTGCAGGTTGCCAGATAAAGGAATGCAGGTGAGAGGAACTATTTCTGTGCTAAATAGTGTGGGGAATTCAGAGGGTCATGAGGTTTTTGAGCCTTGCCCTTTGCAAGCCACAGTCTCAAGATAGGAGTGTTGGGTTTGCCTCCTCTCTCCACTTTTTTGTGTAACTTTAAATGGCATCAACTGGCATCCCCTTTCCCAGTCCCTTTCCCATCCCTGCCAGGGATTAAGGTGATAATCTGGGCTAAAATGACTCTTCAAAAAACAAACACTCTCTGATTTAGCAGCCTTATTTCCCACACTGTCCCAAGGAAAGGTGTCAGTGTGTTCAGAGAGTGAATTTTGCAGGACATCACCCTGCCAGCTATTCCAGTCAACATCCTGCAGGGCTGATCAGGAGGGGACACAGACGTGAACAAAACAGCAAAACAAACCATCACAATTACTAGTCTGAGATAAAAACTCTGTGGAAAACACATAAATACCAACATATAAATAGCTCATTTTGTTTGCACTAATGAGATTCAACAACACTGTACATTGGCATTGAGCCAGCTCAGCCAACTGTTGAATTTATTCTCTGACAGATTGTTTTTAAGTCCATAACTCACTGGTGTGCCCAGCGAGCACCTTGGCCCAGTCCCTGATCTCTGGGACTCACAGCTTAATTGTTTCAGGAGACGGTAACAACGTGGATCTCCTTGTCACAGGAGCTGGAAGAGTCCTTCTTGCACCTGCAGTGCAATTTAGGAGTGCAGCAAAGCACCACAGACATGAGCAACCCCAAAGCAAGCAGGAGACAAATTACCCATTTCACCCTCCCTGAGTACATGAAGGGGAGGATGAGCATGGCCAGGATCACCCCAAGCAGCAGGAGCAGCACGAGTCTCTGCACAGCCAGGCTGGTGTGTCCAGGGCTGTTTTCCTCTGTGTTTAAAATGTCCTGGCTGCTCTGAGTCCAGCTGTTGCCATCCAGCCCCATGGCACAGACATACACATCAGGGTTGGAATCAAGGTTCTCCAGGCGCTCCAGGATGTCCTCTTTGTTCTGCAGCGTGCGGATCAGCCCTCCTGACACCAAGGTGGGTTTTCTGCAAAGGGGACAGGTGATTATCCAGGTGTTCTCCTCTTTCCTGAGGATCAGCTTGAGGCACACGGCGCAGAAGGTGTGCTGGCAGTCCAGGAGCTTTGGCACTCTGTAGATGCTGTACTTGTTGAAGCAGATCATGCAGTCCACATCCAGGGTGGCTGTGTCTGAGCACTGGTTCAGTTCCAGCGTGCTCATTTCAGGAGAGTTTGTGTTTGTTAGTACAGCAAGTGGCCGTGGGTTTGGAGAGTCTTGTTCCAAACCTGCTGGTTCAAAGGCAGCAGGAGTGTCTCTCTCTGCTCCTGAAGGTCTCTCCATTTCTTCAGTACACTCATCAGTGAATCCCACTCTCTTGTGTTTTGAGTTTTGTACGGATCCTGCTCTGCTCATTCCTGCAGCACCTCCCGCCACGGGCAGAGGCCCGTCTGCCTCAGCCTGCAGTACTCCAGGCACTGAGGATCTGTTTTCCTTGTTTGGCTTGTCAGTGGATTTCTCCATGGAGATAAACCTCGGTGCAGCTTGTCTCCCTGTAGCTGGAGGATTTCCTGAGTCTCTGGCTCCTTTTATGTATTGCTGTATTCCTGACTGATTAGTGAGAGCCTTAAGTGAGTCCGTGCTCTTATAATACGATGTTTTTATGACACGGGGACCAGAGTTAATGATTGACTTCCCAGCCAAGACACTTTACAACGACTGATAGTATCAGTGGGCAATTCCTGTCTGGAAGCAGGCTCCATGGCATTAACAGACCACTCTGACAGCCAGACACTACCATTATTATTAAATTAGAACTCTCTTAGTTGAAAGCAATTTCATTGTTCTCTAAACAGTGCTTTGCTGGACAGTGACACGCTTGGGGGAATTATCTGTTTCTAACATTGGTGTGCTGAATGCAGTGCTTTGATTAGAGTGTAAGTACCACCAGTTTTCAGCTCTCTGGGTAGGAAGTTGCTGTTGGTTTAGAAATACCCTACAGCACCAAGTGAAGAAATTATTAATTTGACTGTTGAATGTCCAGTTGTTATTAGCTCTTTTTTCATCCTAGGATAACTCTTTTATCCTGTTTGTTTCAGTCGTCAGAGGTTTCCAGTACAAACTGAAGCATGACTGAGGCCCACACAGGGTATTTCAGAGTCCATGAGAAAGATCTGAAAACTAAAAGCAAGACGAGTGTCCTAGATGGTGGGACCATCTTTTTTCCTGTGGTGTTCACCAAACAACCTCATGCCCTGGGGAATACTCTTGCTGAGTGGTTTTGTGCATATTCATCTCACCTGAAAAAAATGCCTGAACAAAATCCCTCAGTCCCTAATTTCTTTCAGCCTTTTTTATTTGAGGAGTAAAATACAGATGGTCTCTCAACAAGAATCCCATGGAAGGAAGGAATGAAAGAAGGAAGGGAGGGATCACTAATCCCAAAGAGCCAGATGAGGTCAGTGTTACCAGCAGAAGACACACAGTACCACGCTGGTAGCCTCAAGTGCACTGGAATGCTCACACTGCCTGTGCCCCCTTGTCCCAGCACCTCCCTCCCAGAGAGGAGCAGCAGAAAGAAATGAAACAACTGCAGATGGAGAGGGTAAGGAGTTCAGGAAGGCTCCAAGCTCATGAACTTGCTGGAGGAGGGGGTGAGGTGAGAACTTATTTGCTAATAGAGGATTTGTCGTAAGCAAACTTCGTCAAAGGGCCTGAGCACTGCTGTGTTTGTGCTGACATGGCATGTGGTGCTGTTGATGGACTTTTAGATGACCCCAAATTTTAGGAGCCTGGGTATCTCTCAGTTGCAGAGGTTGATATCAAAGTGCAGGAATGTCTGGAAGTAGGCTGGTGATCTGAAAGACTCATTTATCTTTAAAAAAAGAATTTTCTTTTGCATTTCACGTAACTCTTTGTCAGCAAGTTCATGCTGTTAAAAGGATCTGGGAAAGTAAAAAACAGATTTACCACTATTGCAATACTTTAGAAGCTTCAAATTTGCTCTGTCAGTTCCCTGTCCAAAATGGAAATGTCTTAAAATTTCCCGATTCCTAATTATTAGAACAAAATTAAAACACCCTGCAGATGTTTGAAGTTGGAACAGACACCAAGAGGGACAATTACACTCCTGACATAAAAAGTTTAAAACTAGTTGGGATGAATCTGTGCTCCATGTCTGTCTGCTCAGTGTTCTACCAGCAGGTGGGAGTGACTTGTCTGTGTCTTTTGTATTACCTGCTGGAAAAACAGTTCCTTCTTGTCCTCCACTGACAAAGTTTTCAGCCAAGCCCTGACTCCAGCTCTGCTTTGTCTCTGGTGTCACGAGTGATGCTCCCTGGCTGGCATGTGCCTTGTGCTTATCTGAATTGCTCATAGCCCATTAATGCTCCTCAGCCTAATTACTGTCTCATTAATCATTTGCAATCAGTTTATGTACTCACGCTGCTTTCCCGCTTTTAGTCTGTTTGCTTACGAAGATGTGTTTCTGTGAAATGCTTTCTATGGAATTGTTTATAGCAGGAAATAGATATAAAAGAGCAGCTGTGTCATTGCTAGTAAAATCCTCATGTACCAGAAGCCAAACATCCCAGAAGATACTGGGGATACTTCTCCCTGTGCTTCAAGTTGTCCTGACTCTGGACAAGAGGAACAGAAAAATTATTTACAACTTAAAACTTGCTGTGATGTGAAGCCTCTTGTTGTTAGTGTTTCTCACAAAGCTGTTTGGAGGTGGTTTCTGAGCTAGGAATTACAAATTTGTAGAATCACAGATTGCTTTGGGCTGGAAGGGACTTTAAAGCTCACCCAGTGCCCCCCTGCCACAGGCAGGGACACCTTCCACTGTCCCAGGCTGCTCCAAGCCCCATCCAACCTGGCCTTGGACACTTCCAGGGATCCAGGGGCAGCCACAGCTTCTCTGGGCACCCTGTGCCAGGGCCTGCCCACCCTCACAGGGAACAATTCCTTCCCAATATCCCATCTAACCCTGCCCTCTGGCAGTGGGAAGCCATTCCCCCTTGCCCTGGCACTCCAGGTCCTCATAAATAGTCTCTCTCCATCCTTCCAGTCAGCTCCCTGACAAGAAAGGTACTGAAAAGTTGCAGTTAGGTAATCCTGGAAGTTCTTTTCTCCAAAGTGAACAATCCTAATTCCCCCAGCCTTCCCTCATGGGCGAGGTGCTCCATCCTCTGCTCATCTTGGCCTCCTCTGGACTTGGCCGATGCGCAGCAGTTCTGAGAGCACTGGGCAGTTTCTGTCACGATCCCAGCACAGAAAACCACAGCCATAGGCACAGCTGTGCCCTGCCGGGTGCTGCTGCTGGTGACTCCTTTAACCGGCTGCTGTAAGCCAAGGGGAAAAGCCAAAGAGCAGGAAGATGGCAGGAAACCCTCCCCAAGAGCCCTGCTCCAAACCACCCATCCTGCTGCGCCCCTTTTCCACCATCCTGCGAGGATTTCCCTCAGTGGAAGCAAGACGCGGAGGTTCAGTTTATTACACCGATCCCATTTAATCGATCGCCGCTGTCTCAGCTCCGCTGCCAGCCCGTTCTCCTGGTGCCACCTCGCGGGTGTTCCATCCGCCCAGCTCCCCGCGGTGCTGCCCGCTCGGTTCGAGCGGCGCTTTGGGCCCGAGCACACCCGGTCCGGGCTGGGTGTCCGGGTACAGAGCGGCAGCAGCAGAGAGCGCCCACCCGTGAGCCCAGGGCAGGGTGTCAGGGTGAGGGCCGGGAGCTCTGCAGAGCAGCCTCTGGGCGGGGGAGTGCAATTAGCAGCAATTAGCCGGAATTAGCAGCTTTTGGTACAGCACTGGCCATTCGTGGCGCTGCTTCCCGCCCCCTCCCCGCGGACACGCCGCTCCCGGCGCTGGGCTGCGCCGTCCTTCCCTTCGCCGCTCCCGCTGTTCGGCTCGCTCCCCACCTCAGTTTCTCCCCGCTCCTCGGGACCCCTCTGTGCTTTGTGCCCTCTGCCCTTCCTCATCTTCTTCTTCTTCTTCCTCCTCCTCCTCTTCCTCCTCCTC